>CAODLS010364770.1:0-11216 GCA_948243855.1 Flueggea neowawraea
AACTGCACAAATCAAGAATCTGTTGAACCACACCACTCTCTTCTTCCTCTTCAGAGAAGGGGTACCCCAAAAACTCCGCTAATTTCTTGACACCTTCAAAGGGCTTGTCTCTCATCTCTTCATACTTCATAAACAACACCGTCTTTGGTGATTCCAAACTTGCTGTCCAAAAACCAAGCGCATGTTCCCATATCGGTCCACACATCGAAATCCCTCTACAATACATATCAAACGCTTCTTCCTTCGAAATGGGTTTTGATCCTGACGGCTCTTTCTCTCCAACCTTGAGAATAAAATGCCATAACGAAACAAACACATCTCTCGGGTTGCGGAAAACAGAAACAATTTTGCAGCCGGAGGTTTTAATGGATTCTGGCAAGATTGAGTAAGGCACGTGGGAGGAAAGAAGGCGAGGTGAAGGAAGAACTTCAGGGTCTCCAATAGGTGGTTGAGTGTAGAGTTTAATTTCCAAGTAAGGAACACAATCATGAGGATTATTGTTAAGTAAAGGATGATCAGGAGTAACATCATATTTGGTGCGGTTCACGATGGCAAAAATCAAACCTTTGAACCAAGTTGTGCCACACTTGGGAGGGGTCACCAAGAAAATATCGGAAGCACGAGCCTTGAAGTGATCTTGGGCATACATGATTCCTGGCAAGGTGTACAAGGCATTGAACCAGAAATCTTGGTATTTGACAAAATAATTATCGTTATTTAACCAACTCTTTCCGAGGGAAGTGGTTTGATCATCTTCGCGTAATTTGCATAAGATTTCTCAACGGCTTCTTCCTCTTCTTTACTTTTCTTAACAAAGCACTGATCAGCAATGACTAAGGAATATGCCATGAGAGAAGCTTTGGGAAGTTTCTCGTTTTTCGAGGAGGATAATATCAAGCAGGGGACATATATAAAAAGCTATGTAAAAGAGAGTTATGAGTGGTACTTATATAGCCCAACTATTGTATGGCATAATGATAGACTTATTTACGCAGCTTCCCATGAGTAAAGTACAAAATTGTACAAACAGGACCACGTATTTTTATATTCTTAAAATGCAGACATGCTCAATTCTTTTTTTGAAAATGTACAACTTTGAAACTGATCTCGGAAATATCGTAATCAATCAGATAAAATCAAATTTATTTCCTTCATTTAATGGCTTTTTTCTCTACCCTTGTTTCTCTCTCTTTATTTCTCTATCTTGCTCGTCTGCCACCATCCTTCTTCGTCCGCCACCATCCTTCTTCTCCTACGGTTTCCTCTCTTTATTCTTGCAAGTCGTGCCAAACCCTAGCTGTCCTTTCTTTCTCCTCTCTTCCTCTCTCTCCCCGCCAAACCTTAGTCGTCCTTTCTTTCTCCTCTCTTCCTTTTGGCGTCACAAATCTGGAATGGCGATGATATTTTTCTTCTTCGCCACGAATCTTTTCTCGCTCTCTTTCTCTGTTACTCTCCCTTTCTTTTGCTCTTCTTCTGATCTATCGATTTCAATCTCGATCTCTCGCATTCTTCCATATCACTTCTCTCTCTTTCTTCTTTGTCACGTTTGTTGACTTCGTCTCGACAGTGATGGTCTCGAAGAATGATGGATCTTGTTTGGACAACATAATTGGTAGCTTTGGTGAATGCAAGGGGCAATAACATGAACGATGAACGATGTACGTGAACGCTGTGTGGCGGCGATGGTGATTTCCAATAGTTATGAGGTTTTTGGAGGTGGCAGCGGCTAAGGTTTGCTAAATCCTAGCTGCTTGTGTTTTTTAATTAAGTCCCTTAGTTTTCATGAATTTGTAAATTAGACATTAAGTTTGTAAAATAACACCTTTGAACACCTAAATTTCAGGTTGTATACACCTTTATACACATATATTTGTGTACATCAAATTGACGACCATTAAATAAATTAAAATTTGTGAATATCGTGTATATTGACGAAAATCTGGGAATATATATATATATATATATATATATATCAATAAATCAACTTAATTTTTAAAACATTATTTGAGATGTGTGCACTGTCATTGGAAAATTCATTAAATCCCTTATAAAATAATTGTGAATTCCTTTTTGTACACTTGAGTATATCATTGTACACCTTTTGGGAAAATCAAGTATTTATAATAACAATAATTTTTTTTAAAACAATACTCGATTTCTCGCTGAAAGTAAGTTTTTTTTCATGAAAAAATAAGTTTCTAGAGAAACAATATCTCAATTTCTCACGAAAATGGTATTTTTAAGATGTATTTTTTTTTGACATTTTTTATGGTTGGAAACTTGAGATTGCATTTGTAATATCGGTATTTTATTTTTTATAAACGTGTTATTTTACCTTAATAAAAATGTAAAAAATACCATATCGTAAAGATGTAAATACATAGCCATTTAATGAGTTAGTGTAAACCCCCTATTTGTAACTTTAGGGAGGAAAAAGAATCATGAAGTAAACATTAGGGGAAAGATAAATTTCTCCTAACCGACTAAACTACCCGAAACAAAACCAAACTAGATCGATTTGGTCAATTAACTGGATGGTATCGTTCTATGACAGTTAATGTTGGGCTATTGGGTCCCTTCATATGTGGAGAAAACCCAAGTTGTTGAGAGGCACATTTGTGTTAAGCCAATTAGGGTTTATTTAAATGTTTCTAGCAGCCCACACATGAGGGTTTAGAGTGTCATTTGTGCAGCCATTACATAAAATAAAAGAGATAATTTTATGTGAGAGTGTCCAACTCATCCAACTAGTTTTAGTCGATGTTTTAAGGTCCATTAGTGGTCTGATCGTCCCGATTTTTGGTTGTGTTCTTGAATCTGAACGGTGGAGATCGGATTTTGATGGTTGGTTTGTGAGTTAGAGTGTCGAGAACAGAAGTTGCTTGGGTTTGGAAACAACAGTGACGGGTTTGACCATACTCTACGATTGGAAGAGTTTTTTTTGGTTTGATTGGACTGATTTTTGGTCAGTGTTTTTTAAGATTGGGAAGGTCGTCTTTTACTGGAAGAACCGAAGCTCTTTATTTGTTCGCTTTACAATTTGCTTATTAATCTTGTTTGTTGGTGTCGTGACTTGTTTATTGGTGCCTGAGGCACTTGTTGACTTGTGTTGTTGCTGTAAATATTTTTGAATTATAGTGGAGCCTTTTATTTGAACTGAAGAGAGGTCACATGGTTTTTATCCTTCGATTAGAAGGAGTTTTCTACGTTAAAGATTATTGTGTTCTTCTTTGTGTGATTGGTGTGGTTATTTGTGTTTTGTTTTGGATTGTTCTATATTTTCTCCTATTGTTTAGTCAAGTGGGAAAGGAATTCCTAGGATTAGTTTTTGGGTATTGTTGTATTGCCTCCCATTTTCAACGGGTAGTATCAGAGCTTAGGCTATTTAGTTGTTTTGGTTAATTGAATGATGGAGGCGAATTTGACTAGAATGGTGCTTTTGGATGTCACAAATTATCACGAGTGGAAAGAGAAGATGAAGGACCTTCTGTTCATAAAGAAATTGCACTTACCGATTTTTGCGACTAAAAACCTGATAGTAAAAGTGATGAAGAATAGAAATTTGGGCATTAATAAGTTTGTGACATTATTCGACAATGGGTGGAAGACAATGTGTTGAATCACTTAGTTGATGAAACTTATGTTCGTAGCTTATGGGAAAAACTTGAGACTTTGTATGCTTCAAAGACTGGTAACAACAAGTTGTTTCTACTCAAACAGGCTATGAATTTGAGATACAAAGATGGAAGATCCATATCTGATAACTTGAATGATTTTCAAGAGTGTTTTGACCAGTTGTATAGTATGGGTGTAAAATTTGATGATGAGATTCTTGGTCTTTGGTTGCTTAATACTCTTCCGGATTCATAGGATATTTTTTCGGGTTACTTTGATGAACTTAGCTCATAATGTTGTTGTGACCATGCAGATGGTGAAGAGTGGTGTCTTAAATGAGGAAATGAGGAGAAAAACTCAGGAGACTTCGACTTCACATTCTGATGTTTTGGTTACTGAAAATATGGGGAGAAGCAAAACCAAGAATCAAGATCAAAATAGAGACAACAATAGAAGCAAGTCTAAGGGAAAGTACAAAAGCTTTGAGTGCAATTATTGTCACAAAAATGGGCACATTAAGAAATATTGCTTCAAGTGGAAGAAAGAGAACAAGGGTAACAATAAGCAGGAGAATAAGGGAAATAATAAAAAAGATGATCATGTCGTCACTGTCATTTCAGATGATCTTGTTGTTGTGTATGGTGAAGGTGTAATTAATCTTGCTTGTGACGAGATCAGTTGGGTAGTTGACAGTGATGTTGCCTTTCATGTTATATCAACGAACAAATTCTTCACATCTTACACTCCGGGTGATTTTGGAGTCTTAAAGATGAGTAATGATGACTTGTCAAAGGTATTCGTAACTAGAGATGTTTGCTTGAAAACTGGCAATGGTACAAGGTTAGTGCTCAAGGATATGAGACATGTACCAGATATTCGGTTACACTTGATATCTGTAGGTAAAATTGATGATGATGGGTACTCTAACACATTTTGTGATGGTCATTGAAAATTGACCAATGGTTCCCTAGTTGTGGCACAAAGTAAGAAGTCTTCTAACTTATACTGGTTGTAGGCTTCAATTAATATTAACCTCATTAATGCAGTTGCGGACAACAACTCTTCAGAGTTATGGTCTAGGAGGTTGAGCCACATTAGTGAGAATGGACTTGACTGTTTAGCAAAGAAGAATTTGTTTTTAGGTTTAAAGGGTGCAAGACTAGAAAAGTGTGTTCATTGTTTGGTTGGGAAACAGAGAAGAGTTTTCTTTAAGCATCACCTACCTTCTAGGAATAAGGATGTTCTTGATTTAGTTCACTCTGATATTTGTGGCCCATTAAAGGTGAAGTCTTTTAGTGGACTTTACTTTGTGACATTTATTGATGATCACTCGAGAAAACTTTGGGTTCACTTTTTAAAATCCAAAGATCAGGTTCTTGATGCTTTAAAGAATTTCAAGCTTATGTTGAAAAAGAAACAAGGAAGAAGCTAAAGTGCATTCGAACTAATAATGGTGGTGAATATCATAGACCTTTTAATGCTTATTGTAGAGAACATGGAATTAAGCATCAGATGACACCTCTTAAGACTCCTCAGCTAAATGGCTTGGCAGAGAGGATGAACATGACTTTGGTGGAGAGATTCAGATGTGTGCTCTCAGAGAAAAAATTGCCTAAATCTTATTAGGGTGATGCTTTATACACTGTTGCACATATTATTAATCTAACCCTTACTGCTGCTTTGCAGGCTGATGCTCCTGATAGGGTGTGGTATGGTAAAGAAGTTATCTATGATCACCTGCAAGTTTTTGGCTACAAATGCTTTGTACATGTGCCTAATGATGAAATGTCTAAGCTTAATGCTAAGACAAGACAATGTATTTTCCTTCGTTATGCAAGATGAGTTTGGGTATCGGTGTTATGATCCAATTGAGAAGAAGCTTGTTAGAAGTCGTGATGTGGTGTTTGTTGAAGATCAAATCATTAAATACATTTACAAGGTAGAGAAGTCAGAGTCACAAGCTAGTGGTAGCTTGATTGATTTGGATCATATTCCAATAGGTGAGCCTAATGCAATGGATATTGAGAATCCAAATGGTATGTAGGGTGAAGCTCAGGATGAAGGTGAGCATAAAGCTATAGAAGGAGATGCTCTGGTTGAGCAACCTGAAATGCACTTAGGCGGTCTATTAGGGAACGAAGGCCTTCTACTCGGTATTCAGTTAAAGAGTACATACTCCTGACAGATAGGGATGAACTTGAATGTTATCGGGAGGCTACTGGGAGTGAGAAGAAGGCAGAGTCGACTGCTGCTATGAAAGATGAAATGCATTCCTTACTTGACAATCATACTTATAAGCTGGTGAAGCTTCCTAAAAGAAGAAAGGTTTTGAAGAATCATTGGTTTTTAAAATACAGCCTGTAGGCAAATTCAAATCTAGATTTGTTGTCAAAGGTTTCGATCAGAAAAAAGGTGTCGACTTTGAAGAGATTTTTTCACCAGTGGTCAATATGTCTTCTATCCGAGTTATTATGTGTTTGACTGTTAATCTTAATTTAGAGATTGAGCAGATGGATGTGAAGACGACTTTTCTTCATGGTGATTTAGAGGAAGAAATTTATATGGAACAACCAGAAGGATTTGTTGTGAATGGAAAAGAAGATTATGTGTGCAAGCTGAAGAAGAGCTTGTATAGCTTGAAACAGGCATCGAGACAATGGTATAAGAATTTTGAGTCTGTTATAGTTCAACAAGGCTATAAGGAGATTACTTCAGATCATTGTGCTTTTGTGCAGAGATTTTTTGATAATGATTTTGTCATTCTATTGCTTTATATTGATAACATGCTTATTGTAGATTTCAATGTATCTCGAATTGACAGTTTGAAAAAAGAGTTGAGTAATTGCTTTGCAATGAAAGATTTGAGGCCAGTTAAGTGTATTATTGAGATGAGAATTATCTGTGACAGGAAATGCAAGAAACTGTGGATTTCTTAAGAAAAATATATTCAGAAGGTACTTCAGCGGTTCAACATGGATAAGGCTAAAGCTGTAAGTACACCCCTTACTACATCTTTTAGATTGAGTGTTGATCAATCTCCTTATAATAAGCAAGATAAGGAATACATGCAAAAGGTTCTTTATGCATCTACAATTGGAAGTTTGATGTATGTAATTGTTTGCACTAGGCCCGATATAGCTCATGCAGTTGGCACTGTGAGTAGATTTTTGCTTAATCTGGGAAAGAAACATTGAGAGGCAGACAAGTAGATTTTGAGATATCTCTAAGGCACTTCTAGTTTGAAACATTGCTTTGGGAGTGAAAAGCCTATTGTTGTTGGCTATATTGATTATGATTGTGCTGGAGATGTAGATTCGACAAAAACTACTTTTGGGTATTTGATTACTTTTGCAGGGGGGAGATGTGGCATGGCAATCAAGATTGCAGAAGTGTGTTGCATTTTCCACTACTGAGGCAAAATTTATTACTACTATAGAAGCTAGCAAAGAGTTGCTTTGAATGAAGAAGTTCATTGTTGAGCTTGATTTCACTTAAAAGAGGTATGTACTATTTTGTGATAGTCAGAGTGCTATTCACCTTAGTAAGAATCCTACTTTTCAAGGTCGATCAAAGCATATTGATATGAGATATCATTGGATTCATGGAGCTTTGGGTTCTAAGCAGTTTGAACTTGAAAAGATCCATACTAATGACAATGGTTCTGATATGTGAACTAAGGCACTACCTAATTTGAAGTTTGAAGCATGTCCTCTAGTGCCGGTTTGGCAAACTTCTCCACATAGTCAAGAGGGAGAGAATTGGCTATTAGGTCTCTTCCCATGTGGAGAAAAACCCAAGTTGTTGATAGGCCAATTTGTGTTAAGCCCATTAGGGTTTATTTATATGTTTCTAACAGCCACACATAAGGGTTTAAAGTATCATTTGTGCAACCATCAAACAAACAAAAGAGAGAGAATTTTCTGTGAGAGTGTCTAACTCGTCCAACCAGTTTCAGTCGACGTTTGAAGGTCCATTCGTGGTCTGATCGTAGTAATTTTTGTGGGTTTGTTCATATCTTTGTATTCTTGAATCTGAACGGTGGAGATTGAATTTTGACTGTTGGTTTGTGAGTTAGAGTGCCGAGAGCAGAAGCTGTCTGGGTTTGGAAACAACAGTGACGAGTTTGATCATACTCCACGATTGGAAGATTTTTTGTGGTCTGATTGGCTGATTTTTGGTCAGTATTTGAAGGACATTCGGAACTTGATTATGAATGGTGGAGATTGTTTTTTGAGGTCGGGAAGGTCTTCTTTTGCTGGAAGAATTGGAGATTTTTGTTTGTTCTCTTTACACTTTGCTTGTTAATTTTTTTATTGGTGTTGTAGCTGTGTTTATTGGTTCCTAAGGCACTTGTTGACTTGTGTTGTTGCTGTAAACATTATTGAATTATAGTTGAGCCTTTTATTTGGACCGGAGAGAGGTCCCGTGATTTTTATCATTCAATTGGAAGGAGCTTTTTATGTTAAAAATTGTCTTGTTATTCTTTGTGTGATTGGTGTGGTTATTTGTGTTTCGTTTTGGACTATTCTATATTTTCTCCTCTTGTTCAGTCAAGTGGGAAAGGAATTCATGAGATTAGTTTTTTAGCATTGTTGTATTGCCTCCCTTTCCCAACAGTTAAAAGGACGAGAAGCCGATAGGTTTGGTTCAATTTGTGGTTTTGAGGTTTGCAAAACCTCGACTCAAATAGAACACCTAAATAATGATATATAGCATAGATATATGTTATTGAACCAACCAATTATACATATTGAATGAATCAACACCGATATATTCTTTTAGAAATAGCTGAAAAATTCTTGAGCATTATATTTGGGGCAAATTATCTAGAAATTCTTGATGTTTAATATATCCTATTATTCTGAGATTGGATCCTGCTGTTTTTGAGTTAGCTATATATTATAATATTTATCAAAATTCGTATTACTTCCTTTAAATATTTACACTAAAAGAACTTTTCTTAAAAAGGAAAATTTGGATTACTACAAAAAAGGAAAAGAAAGAAGGAAAATTTGGAACCGTCGTGAGGGTACCCGTACCTAACTAAAGAAGAGAAAATTAAGCAAAAAGGAAGGGGTTTGAAAATACAGAAGTAAAATAAATGTTGTTCACACAACGTTTGATCAAAAATTATTGTTCACACAACTATTCGAAAGGCAAAAGAAAATGGGACCAGGCTCAGAAGCTTAATTATCTTTCTAGGTTTATCAGAAGGACCAAACTAAGTTTCGAGTTTTAAAACTTCTCTGAATTAAAGGCTCAAACTCGAAAAGAGTGGAGAAACTCTTATCACTACCATAATTCTCTCGGTGATAAGTTCACGACAAAAGTTTAAAAGCAATACTTTGCTGAATTCACCACTTCAGTGCTCCTGCTAAACGACGAACATAAAGGACAAAGGTGGGATCAATTTCTGCCAATCTGGATGATATATATCACAAAGTAACAACAATATAGAGGGGAAGATTGTGTTGTACGGACGAGAAAGCCAACATGTTACTCCACCTCATCACTGGTGGGTTTTTATAATCGGCCTCAGCAGAAACTTGGTTTTACTGCTTTGTTTTAACGTGTTAATCTGTTTTCACTAAAAAAATAAAATGTTCAGTTGAAAAAAAACGTGTTGATATGTTGTATATGCAGTTAAGACTTCAGAGCTGAGATGGAATTGTAAAAGTTACTCTTTTGAGAAGGAGAAATTCAAAAGGTTCCTGAACAATAGAAGAAAGCGAATTGGAAATGGTACTAAGCTCTATTCGAAAAGTTAATTTTTAAAGTTTAGTGGATGTTAGAGATAAATTAAAAAAATAATTTTCAATGAAGAGAAATTTTGCATTTTAATTATAAAAAAATTATTTTCAGTCAAAATACTTTTTTTTATCAAAATAATAGACTCTTACACCAATTATATTCAAAATTTTGTAAACAATAAAAAATAACATATTTTATGAAATAACTTAATCATTTCAATTTAATAGACATATTTTCTATTTCGGATGTCCTAAAATATAGGCACACTTTTTTTTTCTTGCATTTATTATTAACAAAGTTACAAGTTTTGTCCTTATTTAGTCTTTTCTTTTAACTCATTCATTAATTATCAACATATTTAGCCAAATGACATAAATAAAAAAACTTATGAAATTAAATAAAATTAAGTATTAAAACTACAATTTTTTAATTCCCGTGAAAAATAATTAGTACCTATCAAATTGAGACAGATGGAACAATAAAAATTAATTTTTCTAAGAATTTATTTTCCACAAAAAATATATGTTTAAAAATACTTCTTACAAAAAAGATGGAGAGTGTTTGTCCTTATTTCAAGAAAAGAAGAGGTTAATTAGTTATTTCTTTCATTGCATTAATTTGGTTTGATTTACTTTTATTTTTGTCGCAGGAGTGATAACACATGGGATATCACTTGAAGGGTGAAGAGGAATGCTACGGTCCATTCCTCTGGTCACTCACTTTGGAAATTTTCTTTTTATTGATTTATTGTATTAGTTTTGTATTCATTTTGAAGAGAGGAAAAAATAAATAAACAAGGAAAGAGAAAAAAAATTAAAAGTGAATAAAAAATGATGAAATTGATCAATAGAAGAGGGAGTGTCTAAGAAGGGTGGCAAATGGAATGGCTAATCGCAAATCCTCTCAGCTGAATCCCTCACCTGACACTCATTCTGAGTGCGATGTTTCCGTACATTTCTTCGAGGCATTTTGTTGTGCTTGACTGGGAGGTATGTAACATATATGGCCTAGGATCTTAGGCTCTAATCGTCTTCGAGGATCTCCATGGGGAAAAGCCGGTGGTTGATTCTATCAGTTGCAGTGTAAGTGCGACCAGTTTCGTGACGCGTGTAGACTTCATAGGCATAGATGTAGTAGCGAGAAGCAGTTGCAGGCATAACAGACGTAGATGACGAAGCAACAATAGATGTTGACTCAGTTTATGCGCTGTTTTGATTACTACGCAAGAACATTTGCACCACCGACGGATAATGTTATGTTTTTCTATATTCATTGTTGAGATTGAAGTGAATTTCTTGATCAAGATTGAAGGTAAAATCTTATGGGAAGTGATACAAGCCAAATAAGGACGGATTTGTGAAAAAAAATGGTTGTTGGACGGACACGGGAATCTACATAGGCGTGGGATTGACAGTGTAATGCACTGGAGCCAGAAGAGACGAGAATTGGGCGGACACGGCATTGGCTATGGCCATGCCCGTGTCTTGCTTGTCGAGTCGTCTGGAGCTACACATGTCACGACCCATTCCCGGGACCGCGACCGGCGTACGAAATGAACCATCTATGGGAGTCCGGCTCATCCCGCACAAGCCTCATAGTACATAATTTCTACCCAGATTCATATTTAAATAAATACGAATAACCAAGAAAATATAATATTTGTTTATTAAAAACAAATCATACATAATATTAAGTGCGGAATTTAATTTCAAATTAAATCATTTGAAATATCAAAAACCTAAACAAAACCCACAGGAATCCGGTGTGTGGAGCATCTAACAAATCATAAATATGGGCCCGGTCAAAAGGGCATTGACCGCAACATCAAAATCCCTCACTGAGCATCAAAA
>CAODLS010364880.1:0-13283 GCA_948243855.1 Flueggea neowawraea
GTAAGTGAGAAATTAGGGGAAAAAATTAAAATTGGGATTTGGTGTGATGATGAGGAATCAAAAGTTGGAGTTCATCAAGGAGGAGGTCTCTTCTTGGGGTTTTCGAATGGTTTGGGAGGGTAAAAACTAAAAAAGAAATTGAAAAAGGGTAGAAATTTAAAATATGAAAAAGAAAAATGAGAAAAGGTTTCAATTGAGTTGAAAAAGTGGAGAGAGTTGGGTTGTTTGATTACATGGAGATTTGGTTTGGTTTGGTTCTCTTGTAAGTATTTTCTTGTAAATGATTGGTGGTGTGTTGGTGGCTTGGTGCTGTTTGAGTCAATGAATTGGGCAGGGCACTATCCATCCATCAATATCATGATGCTCATCAACAATATTTTGAAGTGGGGACACCATTTTTAAAATTTTGACCTTTGTTTACCAAAACCTTTACAATAAAATTATTAATTAATAATAATGTGTATGGTCTCTATTTTTTAGGTCATAAATTATAATATTGACAAATTGGTTTTGGAGAATAGTGCATAGTAGATATTGTAATCCTTCAAAGATATTGAAAGAAAATCGTAAGTCATGATTAGCCCTTTTGGACTCAATACAATGTCAATCCAATTTTTTAGTGCCTATTCCTCGTTTTTATTTTATTTTTAAAAAAAAAATCAACACCCCCATGTGTTGTTCTTTTGAATTATTTGTTTGATTGATTTTTCATCATATTGTTTGTTAAATGTTGGGCAAATATTCCTGTTAAAATATGATTTTGGCCAAGTTTCAAGGACCCTAATGAAAATATTGGTAGTAGTAAAATTGAAATGGTTAAAATTTCAATTTCATTTAACAATAAAAATTAAAACCTTTTGTTTGAGTTTATTTACCTTCTTGTTAGAATCTGCAATTATTCTTTCTATCAATGATTCCTCAATTATGTAATCGAAGTCAAATATAGAACAAAGAAAGTCAAATTGGTCCTGGAATTTCTTGCTAAAATTTCTCCTCAATTCCCTGATTCTTTTTTTTTTTCTCATTCTTTCAAACTCTAACGCGTTTAGTACCTAAACAAAAAATATAACAGAAATTAGCCATTGCCAATTCCTCAATCAATGGGAACACATTTGTCTGTTTCATTTTGAAACAGATTTCTTTGGTGAATCTGAATTCTTTGCCACACTAATATAATTTATCACAACTTACGGCAAAACCACATACTAATAGCTACAAAACTCGCTTGCCCAGTCTGCATTTCATTGTTCATCTTTCTTCACAACAGACGATTTTGCATAATTTGTTGATGTAAGTAAAGATCATTTACACAATATACGCGAACGGTATAATTCGAACTCAAATCCTATAATCATAGATTGCTCTAATATACAAAGAACCATTCCACTTCAAAATTAATTTTAAGTAAACTCACTTGCAAGTTACAATCCATGAAAAGTTGTAGTATTGTATGTTAATGCAAAGGTTCACGTGCCCTAAATAAGGGGTGGCATATTGTGTTCTTATTATTATTGTTCTCATCTACTTAATTTAGGAAACAAGTTATTTCAGGAGAAGGGTGACTCTGATTAACAAATCCTAATCAAAAGACCCTTCTCGTTCAAGTTTTTGGAATATTACTGATTGCATGATGTTACAAGACACGTTTAATTGAGTCGATGATTAGATGGACGCCTTTGACTAATAAATCACAATAAAACTTTGATAAACAACATTTCCAACCATCAACGTCATAGGAAAAAAAAATCGGCAGACATGTCAAAAATAATTAGCTAGTGTGGTATTTGTAGTATTATATAGATCAATCATTCTAAGATTACAAAATTACAGGTTTTTAAACATCTAGTATTTCTTATATAGAAATTATTGTTTGCTATTTAATAGACAAAATCCATTTAAGATAATCTACTAATTAATTAGATCGTCAAAAAATCTACTAATTAATTAGTGAATTAATCAGCATTTTATTGATATTTCGTATTTTAATTTAACTTATGTTATATGGTACAATTCAGTTTATGATACAATACGATGAATAGTCATTTATAATCATTTTTTTAAAACTCACAAAACATCTTTTAAAATATAAAATCGTGCGAATTTAAAATCAAAACAAATTATACTTCAATATAGTAGATTTGATTATATAACAGTTACAATCCACTATAATCAAGATCGAGTATGTCTAGGTATGCCTAAGTTGTGGCTAGTTCTAACAAACATAACATGAACTACTGATCGCTCTCGACTCTTTTTTTTAGTATAAAAAAAAAAAACATAACATGCACAGCACAGGATGCCAACTCCACTTCATGAGTACCCAACCCCTTATTGTTGACTTAACCAAATCCACTACTCCATGAAGCTCATCAAGCTTTAACTTCTCCACTCGGTTAACGCTACTTATTAAATTACTCTTGTTTTCTTTATATACGTATGTCACAAGCCTTAACAACATAGTTTTTCAAAAATCGGACACACAAATCGGAATCAAATAACACGACACATATATAAAATAATTTCTTTCTGCTTACATTTAAAGAGATCGATGATAAACTCACATTTTTCTTATTAGTTACACTTAAGAATTATGATTCATTAAAAAATAAGTTCAAATATTCGTATAAAAAACAACCACCACACAGTTCAAATTAAAGTGGCAAAAAATAAAAAAATTATTTTGCTTATCTCTTGCATCTTGCATGAAGCAAAAACTTAAGTCAGGAATGACCATTAAGAAAATAATAAATACCCATAAAGTCCAATTTGATTCTCACATCCTTCCAAACCACTCACAATATAATACAACATCTTGGTTATTTTTTAAACCGAGTAAGTATATAAAAGAAAGGTCGTCTTTACAGTAGCAAATTCATAAATAAATACGAAAATTGACGACAATTACATCAAAGTGGGGATTGAAAATATTTTAATATTTCTAAGGGTAAATTAATCAACCATCTTTCTTTAGATCCACTTATGGTGTGTTAGTTGATAATTACATGCCAAAAGGTCATAGGTTTTGACAATAATGTGTTTAGAGATAATGATTAATTGTGATTATGTCTAAATCCCATTATGCACATATGGGATGGGAACATAACAAACCACACATGCCAACCGATCCTATCAAATGATAATATTAGTGGGTCAGAGCCATTTGCCTCTAAAAAACACAGGAAATTATTTCATTTTTGCCAAAATAATCATAATGCTTTTTTTTGCTTCTAATACTTCATTATACGTGTGGGTTGTGCAAGTAAATATTACAAAAAACAAAAAAAACAGGACATTATCGCTGCTGCTGCATCGGAGTGGCAAGAGACGGCAACGTTGCAATCCTGTCTTCATTTTTTAATTAGAGTAATACTCGTGCTACTCACCGTGTTTATCAAAATTTTAATTAAATATTATCAATAAAATAAAATGTTAAAATAAAAATTAATATACTTTGATTTTATTTCTTATATTATGGAAATTTATAATAAAATTTGTGTTGTCTTATCTTATATTAAATAACATTGGTAATATAGATATATTGCATATCATAATTTTTTATACTATGCAATATGAATTATGTTTTTCATTAAAATATTTTTAAATTAATAGTAAAATAATAATTTTTTATTTATTTTATTTATTGTTGAGTATATTGTAAAAGTTTTACCTATCAAACTAACCAATGTTTAAATGTTTATTTAATATTTTTAAAAAATTTGTAATTCAATCTCTCTTCTCATATTAGATTTTAACTTCAAATTTTACTCCTATTAGATTTTTTATTCCAAGTTTTTACTCTACAACACTCTATTTTTTTACACCTCATCTTGAAATATAAACTAATTTTTCTTATCATTAGTACTTACTTAAATTTATCATAATTGAAGATGATGCACTTTCATTTTAAAACGGAAGTTTTAACAAAGTTAAGTGGAAAGAATATATTTCTTATATGATATAGTAACCAATTTTTTGATAGATAGGCATAAAGAAATTAATTGATTTTAAACTATTAGAATATAATTTGTCAATTAATTAAACAGATGTTTGTCAAAATTTTGAAAAAACTCACTATATATTTTTAAAATATGCCAATATATTTCTTTTTGTGTAAAATATACCAATATAATAGTGTATTCAACTCTTTTTAAATGAATAATAATAAGAAAAATAAATCAATTTGAAAGAGTAATAATGAAAAAAAACACGTATCAATCAACTATGAAGCCACTTGAAAATTTGAAAAAACTCTCAAGCCTCCTTAGCACAATACTCGTGTTGCACAAGGACATCTAATTTTTTTATTTAATTAGACTTATTTTTATAAAATTAACAACTAAAATAAAATTAATTTACTTTAATTTTATTTAGCATGTTAAAAAAAATTAAAATATTATTTTTTCATATTTATGTTAAATTATTTTAGAAATATATTGTGTAGCATAATTTCCATAGCATCTTAATATTTTCTTTACTAAGTAATTCTTAATAGTAACTTTAGCAATAAAATCTTTATATTTTATTACTAAGTAAATTTAAATGAGTTTGAAGTCTTTTTTTTTTCTTTGTATAATCACTCTCCTTAGGATAATTTCTCAAAAAAAAGTATTGAATCCCTTTTGTCTAAAAAAAAATCAAAATAGACAACTATAATTGTAATAAAACACATTTAGTTCTCTTTTTCATAAAATTTTCAAAATATTTAAGTATATTATTATTTTTTCTTAATACAATTAGAGGATTATAATATATTAATTAAGTAGAAGACAAGTGGCAAATAAATAAATATCCACTTGTCAATAGCTTGGAAAAACTCCCTAACTATTATATATATATTGATTGTTTACAATTTTATTGAAATAAGAATAATGTAGCTTTAATTATTGTTGTTTGGATTTTTTGAAGTTGATTGAGGTGTATTGTAAAGATTAGTATTTCAGTGGCATTCACTTAGTGTTTTTAATTCTTATTTGGTATTGAGTCTATATTAAAATAGTATATAGTTGGTATTTTATCTATAAAATGTCAATTAGTTCATTTTGGCTATTCTTTTATATATATATATATTGGAGATTAATATCATCAATTTTGGATCTTGTATCATCATTCAATTAATATCCAATTTGATAAATGAATATTATGTTAGTATTTATGGAGCAGTATTCAAGTGGTATTTAATTTAATTCATGTAATTTTACCTTAATATTCAGGTAGCATTCAATTGGAATTTAACTAGTTTTTATTTTTTTATGATGTTAATATAAACTATTTCTGGTATGCAAATAATATTCAAATAGTATTCACTCTTTTTTCATCCATCTTAATGTATTCTCACTTTAGTATTCAAGTGTTATTCAAAGAACAAAATAATTCAAATACCATTTGAATACATTCCAGTTGAATACTACTTAAATTCTAAAATAATTTTACTTTAATATTAAAGTAGTATTCAACTAATATTTAATTAATTTTTATTTTTTTGAATGATGTTGATTCAAATTATTTTTGACATGCAAATAGTATTGGAACAATATTCACCCTGTTCTTATCCATCTAAATATATTTTTATTTTAATATTCAAATAGTATTCAATTGGTATATAATATGCGTGAAAATTTTCAGTGTTTGAGCGTGAAATACACGAGTTCGCACTATATTCACAGGCGCACAAAGTAAATGTGGAATTTTCCTACGTCTGCTTTTAATTAAAGAAAGTTGGACTAGTCATAGTTTTTGGGCGATATGTTTATAATATTTGAAATTTAAAATAGTAAATATGTTGTTCTCAAAAGAAAATGAAAAAAAAAAGAAGTTTGGCAGTCTTGCAGTGACACGTTTCAGACAGAAGTCACAAGATCGTAGTCAATATACATGCATGTTCATAGTTTAGGCCACATTTTGGCGGATCTAACATATGGGACGAGGCTAGCATGGTTTGCTGGTTCTGGGTCAACATTATTATTCTGCGCCCATTATCTCCTGTCATTATTAACTAATCAGAAATTACCATATTAAACAGTTATTAGTTGAAATTGTTTATTTGAAATCACTACTTGATATGCCAAGACTCTCACATCGATTAGAAGATAAGTCCAAAAATACTTTATAAAAATTCACATCTCTCAATTTTTTGAGACCATTTTTAAGAGTAAAATTATACGGATATAAAAATTTAAATTGACAATATTCTAGATAGTTTGAGCTCAGTAATTAAAAAGAGTTAGTTCACATCAAATGACATTAAAAAGAGGGTATGATGCCCGAACGTGGGGCATGTGATGCTCCAAGTTCTTTGATCTCAAATAGAGGACTATAGATGTACAAAGCCTAAGAGATGATACCAATGATAGCTTATAAGTCATCTCCTTCAATCTACTGATGTATTTTTTCATGTAAGAACTCAAAGAAGACAATATCTCAAATGAGTTGAGCCTAACAATTAAAAGGAGCTAGTCCACATCACTAATTATTTTCAACAATAAACACCTTTTCTAAAATCAGGTATGTTTATTTAACACATTCAAATTACATATTTATACATAATTTAATTCTAAAAATTGTATAACATATAAAAAAAATGTCAATCTTTCTGTTTTTATCATGCAATTTGTTGCAATTTATTTCTGTAATTTACATACTTCATTTCTTTTTACATCTACTTAGATTGTTGGATCCACGGAATGTCCAACGTGCGACTCAAAAGGGTCAACCAACACCAAAACCAGTTTACCCACACACCAATCAAACCTTTTGACTGTACAGAATCACGTGAAAGTGAGACAAGTCAACAGACAGGAATCAAAACCAAGCAGGCCAAGCGTCTAACTGCAACAAAACTTGCCTTTGTTTCGTAAGGTGAGGTAAAGTCAGTGTGTCTTAGTTATCAAAGTCACGTTGGCAGCAGTAGCTGAACTGAAGAAAGTGATTGCTACTGCGCAGAAAACTTTCTCGAGTAAATGGGAATGGTCACGAGTCGTGCATCTGATTTTCTGCCTGCTTCAGAATGTCAATGCCGTTTCCATTTTAAGAAAATTACTTTACCACATTAAAAAAGGAACAGTGCCAAGTGGACCAAGTGACTCACAGTTAGGTCAAACCCTATTTGGAAACACATATTCAGAGCTCAATCTCTATGCTATTTTTTGCAGTCGATCATTTTCATGGACACGTCATTTTATTTGAACTTATGAACATCGAACTCATGATTTTTAGTATCATAAACGATTTAGATACTAATAAATTACAAGTTTATTGAACAAATAACTTTAATGCAATACACGACTCAAGTACCAGTGAGACACAAATGATTGGTGATTTGGTCAAATTTTGCTCTGATTGGGTTTATTTTTTACCTTCTCTTTTTTGCAATTAAGAGCTTATTCACCATAGATTGTGGCCAGTAAGATTCGCTTTTAGTAAAGTATAGTCCTGGAGTTCACTTTAATGTTTGTCCAGAATATCGTGTTGTTCTTTCTGGTGGTGGATCCAATTTGATAAAAGCATTAGACTTTTAGCCAAATTAAAAAGCTCGTCCCCATGTGAAGAAAAGGAACATAAATGATAATCATTAAACTACATGCACCGGGTTGTGATTAGACCACACTCCATTATTTCTTCAATTAACAAGTTATATTAAAGCAGCGTAGCTACAATACAACTAAAGTAAGGCAGTAGTATACAAAGCTCAAACTAATAAAATTATGGAGAATGTAGTTCATTTTGGATCAATTTTTTTTGCTTCATCTCGTATGCAGGAGAGGTTAGTCTTTACCTCTTTCAAAAGCCTGCCTTCAATTAGCTGAACGGGTAACCACGGTTTAGGCTTTATGTCCACAGAATATGAAAGTGTTGTTTCATATCCTTCATCGGCTGACTTATCATCATCATCATCATCTTTGGCGATTCGTTTATTCAACTGCAGTTGCCATTACATTCGTTAGCTGCGAAAGCTTTTGAATTACAAAAGCAGTGAATCAGACTCTAAGACAAGAAAGAAGGCTAATAATGTGACAATGTTCAACTGAAAATCTATCCTGGGAGCAATAAGCCTAATATCAACATGGATTCAGGCACCAAATTGTATAATACATGAAATTTCGAAATCAAGTTCCTAGTTAACAACACTGGTTAGACTTCAATTTTCCTACATAAGTTGTTTGACTAGAAAACTGAGAAATGATAGTAAAGACAAGTCATAAAACATAAAGCTTGGAAATTCCTGACAAAGAAATGAGAAAACTAAATAGGTCGCGGAATTTAAAGTGGACTGAAGCAAAGTGTTTCGATACCTGTTCAATAGAACATTTGCCTTCAAAGACTTGAAAGTCGCCATATCACGCGGCTTTTGGCATAACCAAAAACTTGAAGATCTCTCTCATAACAATCCAGTGTTGCTTTCGGGTTGATTTTCAAGCCCAACGCCAAGTTCTGCTGTCCAACCTGACGGAACAAAACCATTTGATCACCATCAGGCACGCATATATACAAAACCATCATCATCAATAACCTCTCCGTTACACTTTACGGTATCAGAAAAATTCGAGCGAAGTTCTCTTTCCTGTCAACCAATTTGCTGACAGCAACTGCTGGAAGGAACTCAGCCATTCTCTCATAGTCAGTCAACATTCTCCACACATCATCCAGACTCGCATCTATGGCAATATTAGACCGAATTATTCGAGAATTCATCCTAAGTTTCTTTACCTCAATAAACACTCCGTCTTCCTCCATAAATTTCGACTACTCACCTAAAAACTGCAAACTAATACTCTTCTTGGCAAACTCATATATGTAGAGAGAGAGAATGAAACAGGAGGCCGTATTTATTCACCTTCATCCGTGTCAAACCATTTTGCTGCATTGCAACATTTGTTGCAGGACTAATAATTGTGTCATTCATACTTTCATATCTATGAAGTTATTACTCTTGGGTCCCCCTCCTTCACTCTTCTTGCTGCAATCTCTTCAACATAATTCGTATAATAACAACAATGTGAGGGGTTGAAGATAATTTAGGTCAATTTTTATTATTTGATGGACCTACTCATCACTATAATTGACTTTTTGGTGTTAGGTTGAAATTAATTTAGGTCAATCTGTTTGGCAATCTAGCTTCAAATTAGTGAAAGATTAGTCTTGAAAACATTTGATTAATGAGAAGATTTGTTTCAAATGTTTCAGAAAATTGTAAAGATGCCATGTTGCTGCCATTATATGAATTATTGCTATATAAAGAGCTCACACAACTGTTAATGAGAAAACATTGCAAAATATGAGTAGTTTTACAAAGAAACATCAATTTGAGTGTCTTCCCAAAGTAGCCAATACCAAACAATTCACACAAAATAAGGCAAAATTCACTGTAGTCTATGAGATTTGACCATATATCTCTTGCGGTCTCTCAGATTTCAAAATTAGCCGTTTCGATTATTCACTCTTAACTCTGTTTGATTTTTGTAACAAAAAATAAAAAAGACAAAATTATTCTCCATATTAAAATCAATTTACTTCAACAAACCATTCAAGCATTTTTTTTCTCAACCTGCTTCAAAGTCATGACAGTTCCTTCAACTAAGCAATTTCACTACTTTACCATGAAAATTTTGCACAATCAATCAAAAACCCAATTGTGATCTTTTCCACCTGCATTCTCACAACTCTGAAACCCAAATCTAAAACCCAATTATGATCTTTTCACAAACAAACCATCCTCGGTATTCATCAAAGCACCGGCAAATAGATGTTCATCTTGCTTTTATAGCTTCTGCCCTGGGCCTCTACAAACCCAGTGTTGGACAATTTCGGTATGAGCTTTTGTATGAACGGAAGCGATTTGAGAAGAAAGAGCAAAATCAACACAAGGATTTATAGTGATTCGACCAACCTTGCCTACATCCACTACCTAAGTCTCACTTAGGCTTTTCACTATCGGTGATTGATTGCGGCTCAATCCAACAAGGCCACTACACAAAGTTGATTCCGGCTCAACACCTCTAAGGCCTACAGACTGTTGTTTTCTATAGGTTCACAACAAACCTCTCTCAATGTTGTTTTATACTTAGGTTCACAACAAACCTTTACAATGTTGTTTTCTATAGGCTTACAACAAACCTAACTTACACTTAAAAGGTGTTTGTAAAACTGTTTACAACCAATGAAGCTCTAAGCTAGTTTGAATATATGAGATTGAAGGTTGAACTTTGATCTCTAACTTGAATTGACTTTTTTCTTGATGGAAATTGATATGAAATTTGGCTATATGATTTCTGATGTTGTTCAACACGTTCTTGGTCTTCTCTTGATGTATTTATAGCCCTTTTAATCAATATGACCGTTGGAGAGAAGAATATAGTCGTTGGAGTCTGTTTAAAGCTGTCTGTTGCTGTCTATGACAAATTCACGTACGTGACCACCGTCTGACGTACGTTACCTGACTTTTTCCCCAGCACATGTACGTTAACTTTACTTGATGTACGCTGATCATAATCACATCTCCAAATGACGTACGTTGAATATCCTCTGCGTACGTTGTTAAGGATCCAATAGCTTCTATTTTCAATCTGGAGCATCTTGCGTAAGTGAAACTTCATCTCACGTACTTAAGATTGATATGACGTACGTTACGTTTTACTCTTGCGTACGTCAATGAACACACACATACGTTAACTTCGTTTGACGTACGTGAAACATGCGTCAGAAGGTTTCAGTGGCTTCTGTTTGAATTCTGACCCTCTATCACGTACGTGAAGATATTCTGACGTACGTGAGACGCGTATGTGACTTGATTTCGCAACTCCAAGCTTTCCAACGTGTTTCTCTTCAACTCAAACGTTTTGCTCTTCATCAAAACCTTTTGCTCATCATCAAAACATATAAGGAAATTATTGTTGATCACCCATGATCCAACACCCAGTTGTGATCTTTTCATAAACAATTCACAGCAACCACCACCATTTTCCTAGCCACCACATCGCCAGAACCACTTTTCCCAATCATATTTGCCTTTTTTTTTTGAAAAATCTCTTAAAACCTTGTTTCAATACACTCTATAACCAAAACCCACATCACATTTCTTTGCCAAAGTTGAGAAAGCAAGGACCTTTTCCTCAATTGGGTCATTTTTCTTCACTTGAAAAAAACTGAAACAACTTTGGATTAGTCAAAACTAAAATCATAACAGTTTTTGAAAGTAAGATGAAATAGTGTAGTGAATATCTCTATATAGAACAAATAAAGATTACATGTAGATATACTGGTTCTGACCACACAATACTCCTATTCCATAGCCTATAATTAATCTAAATCATTTACAGATAAGGAAAGAGATCATGGAAAATCAATCTACAATATTTGACAATTTGAATTGTGTATTCTATGGTTATTCTATAGCTCAACTTCCTTTAACACTCCCCCTCAAGTTGGAGTGTATGTTAATGACACCCAACTTGCTAAGTGAAACTTCAAACTGTACAGTACTCAAAGGCTTAGTAAATAAATCTGTTGGCTAATCTGAAGTGCGAATGTGAGTCATCTGAATCATTCCCACTTAACATTTTCACGCCCTAAGTGACAGTCTATCTCTATATGTTTAGTTCGCTCATGAAAGACTAGATTTGAAGCTATGTGCATGGCCGTTTGGTTATCATAGTACAAATTCACTGGCTATGTGTGGCTTACTCTTAAGTCATTCAAAATGTTTTTCAACCATGAGATCTCACAGCATGTAGTAGCCATAGAACGATACTCTGCTTTGACACTTGAATGTGATACCATTGTTTTTTTCTTTGTCTTCCAAGAAATTGGAGCTTGACCAAGTAAGATGCAATAACCTGTAATTTGTTGGATCATGGGTGATCAACATTAAGTTTCTTTTATGTTTTGATGATGTGCAAAATATTTGACTTAGAGATAAACACGTTGGAAAGCTCGGAACTGCAAATCAAGCCACTGAAAGTGCCACAACGTACGTTATATATGTACAACGTACGTCATAGTGAAGAGCAACGTACGTAGACATGGAGCTGAATGCAAACAGAAGCCATTAGAATGCTAAAGTACTAATACAACGTACGTTAGAGAATCACAACGTACGTCATCTGGTGATATGGCTATGATCAACGTACATTAAGGAAGAACAACGTACGTTAAGGAAGAACAACGTATGCAGACCTGGAGAATTTGAATACAACGTACGCAGGTTTGGTACGACGTACGTCATGAATGGTCCAGAAGGCTGCAACGACTATAAATGAACTCCAACGACTAGTTTCTCTCTACCAACGGTAATGTAGCTTAGAAAAGCTATAAATACATCAAGGAATGGCAGAAAAACATGAATGATCATATGCTTTCAAAGTCTAAAATAGCTTCATCATTCCATCACCCCCAAAACACCAAAATCAAGCTAGAGAGAAGATTATGAGCATCAATCAAACACATGTACTCGTAGCATAGAGCTTTCACTTTTGTAAACTATTTTGTAAAACTTTTTGAGAGTGGGGAAATGTTTGTTGTGAACCTATGGAAAACAACATTGTAATGGCTTTAGAGGTTTGAGTCAAAATCAATCTTGGGTAAGCTTTAGAGGGGTGAGCCGTAATAAACCTTGTAGGCTTTAGAGGGGTGAGCAGTAATCAACCTTGTAGGCTTTAGAGGGGTGAGCCATAATCAACCTTGTAGGCTTTAGAGGGGTGAGCTGTAATCAACCTTGTTGGCCTCAGAGGTGTGAGCCGCAATCAACCTTATTGGCTTTAGAGGTATAAGACGCAATCAACCTTGGTGTAAGGCTTTATTAGATTGAGCCTGAATCAATCTTCATTATAGTGAAAATCCTAAGTGAGACTTAGGTAGTGGACGTAGGCATGGTTGGCCGACCACTCTAAATTGCGGCATTGTTTTCTCTCTTCACTTCAACTTACTTCCGCTCTCCAAACTCAACCAAGACATCCCAAGAAAAATTCTCCAACAAGTGGTATCAGAGCAGGTCTCCGTTCTAGAAGGCTTAACATCCTTGGAGCAAAGATCCTACATCATTGGAGATGCTAACATTGGTACTATCTTTTCAACTCTTTCAACTTCTCTCATTTTTTTTGATATTGTTTTGATTTTAATAGGGGGAGAAATGAAGCTTTCAAAATATTTTAAACAATGCGCAAATTATTTTCAAAGAGGAGGAGAAAATAAAATTTTGAAAATTTTGCATAAATTGTTTTTGATAAGGGGAGTGAAAATTTCAAAACTATGATCACAAATTTTTAATCTTAACCTCATGACAAGGATGAAAT
>CAODLS010364911.1:0-12235 GCA_948243855.1 Flueggea neowawraea
TGGACAACCTATGCACGGTTCACGATTGAAAAAGTCGATGAACGAAATTGGCCACAATGGGGGAATGATTTTGGGAGGCCCAATTCCAACCAATACTTGATTTGGATAGTAAAAGTACATCGTTTAGTTTGAAAACTAGAAGGATCCATTTTTTTAATAAGGTTTGCACGGCTCGTGATCGGAAGCGTCGAAGAACGAAATTAGCCACGATGGAGGAATGAGGTTGTGAGGCCCAATTCCAACCAATACTCTATTTGTATCGCAAAAGTTCGTCTAAAGCGTCGAAGAATGAAATTGGGCACGATGGGAGGATGAGGTCGTGAGGCCCAATTCCAACCAATACTTGATTCGCATCACAAAAGTACGTCGTTTACTTTAGAAACTAGAATGATTCTTTTTTTCCTCAAGTTGTGTACGATTCATGATCGGATGCGTCAAAGGATGAAATTGGCCACAATGGGAGAATTGAGATTACAAGGCCTAAATTCAACCAATACTTGATTTGCATCGCAAAAGTCCTTCGTTTAGTTTGAAAGCTAGAACGATCCCTTTTTGGACAAGTTGTTCACGGTACATGATCAGAAGCGTCGAAGAACAAAATTGGCCAAGATGGGAGAATGAGGTCGTGAGGCCTAATTCCAACCAATAGTTGATTTGCATCGCAAAAGTCCATCGTTCAATTTGAAAACTAGAATGATCCTTTTTTTGAGCAAGTTGTGCACGATTCATGATCGGATAAGTCAAAGGATAAAATTGGCCACAATGGGAGAATTGATGTTGTGATGCCTAATTCCAACCAATACTTGATTGGGTTCACTAAAGTTTGTTGTTTAGTTTGAAAACTTGAACGGTCCTTTTTTTGAAAAAGTTGTATGCTTTTCATGATCAAAAGCATCAAAGAATGAAATTGTCTACGATAAGGGAATGAGGTTGTGAGGCCCAATTCCAACAAAAACTAGATTTATATCGTAAAAGTACGTAGATTCTTTTTTTGAACAAGTTGTGCAGGGTTCGTTATAAGAAGCATCAATGAACGAAATTGACCACGATGGGGGAATGAGGTTGTGAGGCCTAATTGCAACCAATACATGATTTGCATCACAAAAGTTCGTTGTTTAGTTTAAAAACTAGAACGATCATTTTTTTTGAACAAGTTGTGAGCGATTCGTGATCAGAAGTGTCGAAGAACGAAATCGGCCACGAATGGGGAATGAGGTTGTGAGGCCCAAATCTAACCAATACTTGATTGGCATCGCAAAATTCCATCATTTAGTTTGAAAACTAGAACGATCCTTTTTTTGAACAAGTTGTGCACGGTTCACGATCAAAAAAGATGATGAACGAAAATGGCCATGATGGGGAATAGGGTTGTGAGGCCCAATTCCAACCAATACTTGATTTGCATCCCAAAAGTATGTCGTCTAGTTTGAAAACAAGAACGATCCTTTTTTAAAAAAAGTTGTGCACGGTTCGTGATCGAAAGCGTCAAAGAACGTAATTGGCCTCGATGGGGAAATTAGGTTGTGTGGCCCAATTCCAACCAATACTTGATTGGCATCACAAAAGTCCATCGTTTAGGTTGAAAACTAGAAAGATCTTTTTTTTGAACAAGTTGTGCACGGTTCGTGATCAAAAGCGTCAAGGAACGAAATAGGCCGCAATGGGGAATGAGGTTGTGATGCCTAATTCCAAACAATACTTAATTTTCATCGCAAAAGTTTGCCATTTAGTTTGGAAACTAGAAAGATCCTTTCTTTGGACATATTGTGCAGGGTTCCTGATCGGAAACATCGAAGAACGAAATTGGCCAAGATAGGAGAATGAGGTTGCCAGGCCTAATTCAAACCAATATTTGATTTGCATCACAAAAGTACATTGTTTATCTTTAAAACTAGAATGATCGTTTTCTGAACAAGTTGTGTACGATTCATGATCAGATGCGTCAAAGGACAAAATTGGCCACAATGGGAGAATTAAGGTTGTGAGTCCTAATTTCAACCAATACTTAATTGGCATGGCAAAAGTTCGTCGTTTAGTTAAAAAACTAGAACGATCCTTATTTTGAACAAGTTGTGCACGGTTCATGATCGAAAGCATCGAGGAATGAAATTGGCCACGATGGGGGAATGAAGTTTTGAGGCCCAATTCCAACCAAAACTTGATTTGCATTGCAAAAGTACGTCGTTTAGTCTAAAACCTAAAAGGATCCTTTTTTGCGCAAGTTGTGCACGATTCATGATTGGATGCCTAAAAGAACGAAATTGGTCACGATGGGGGAATGAGGTTGTGATGCCCAATTCCAACCATTACTTGATTGGCATCACAAAAGCCCATCATTTACTTTGAAAACTAGAATGATCCTTTTTTGAACAGGTTGTGGACGGTTCATATCGGAAGAGTCGAAGAGCAAAATTGGCCAGGATGGGGGAATGAGGTCGTGAGGCCCAACACCAACCAACACTTGATTTGCATCGTAAAAGTACGTCGTTTAGTTTGAAAACTACAATGATAATTTTTTTTGAACAAGTTGTGTATGATTCATGATCGTATGAGTCAAATGACGAAATTGGCCACAATGGGAGAATTGAGGTTGTGAGGCCTAATTCCAACCAATACTCCATTCATATCGAAAAAGTCCATCCTTTAATGGAAAAACTAGAACGATCCTTTTTTCAACAAGTTATGTACGGTTGATGATCAGATGCGTCAAAGAATGAAATTGGCCACAATGGGGGAAAGATGTTGTGAGGCCCAATTCCAACCAATACTTGATTTGCATCACAAAAGTACGTGGTTTGGTCTAAAACCTAGAACGATCCTTTTTTGTGCAAGTTGAGTACGATTCATGATCGAATGCCTTAAAGAACAAAATTGGCCACGATGGGGGAATGTGGTTGTGAGGCCCAGTTACAACCAATACTTGATTGGTATCGCAAAAGTCCATCGTTTAGTTTGAAAACTAGAATGATCCTTTTTTTCAACAAGTCATGCATGGTTCATGATCGGAAGAGTCGAAGAACGAAATTGGCCATGATGGGGGAATGAGGTTTTGAGGCCGAATAGCAACCAATAATTGATTTGCATCATAACCATACGTCGTTTAGTTTGAAAACCAGAACGATAATTTTTTTAAACAAGTTATACACGGTTCGTGATCGGAAGCGTCAAAGAACGAAATTGGCCAAGATCGGAAGCATTAGGTCTTAAGGCCTAATTCCAACCAATACTTGATTTGCATAGCAAAAGTACGTTGTTTACTTTACAAAAATAAGAACGATCCTTTTTTGCACTAGTTGTGTACGATTCATGATCGGATGCGTCTGAGGATGAAATTGGCCACAAAGGGAGAATTGATGTTGTGAGGCCTAGTTCCAACCAAAACTTGATTGCCATCGCAAAAATCGGTCGTTTAGTCCAAAAACTACAACGATCCTTTTTTTAAACAAGTTGTGCATGGAAAAAAGAAATTGGCCATGATGGGGGAATAAGGTTGTGAGGCCTAATTCCAACTAATACTTGATTTGCATCACAAAAGTCCATAGTTTAGTTTGAAAGCTAGAACGATCATTTTTTTGGACAGGTTGTGTACGACTCATGATCGAAAGCGTCGAAGAACAAAATTGGCCAAGATGGGAGAATGAGGTTGTGAGGACTAGTACCAACCAATAGTTGATTTGCATCGCAAAAGTACGTTGTTTAGTTTAAAAATTAGAATGATCCTTTTTTACTCAAGTTGTGTATGATTCATGATCGGATGCGTCAAAGGACAAAATTGACCCAATGGGAGAATTGAGGTTGTGATGCCTAATTCCAACCAATACTTGATTGGCTCCGCAAAAGTTCGTCGTTTAGTTCGAAAACTTGAATGATCCTTTTTTCGATCAAGTTGTATATGGTTCATGATCGAAAGCGTCGAAGAATGAAATTGTCCACGATGGGGGAATGAGGTTGTGAGGCCCAATTCCAACCAAAACTAGATTTGCATTGTAAAAGTACGTAGATCCTTTTTTTGAACAAGTTGTGTGCAGCTCGTGATCGGAAGCATCAATGAACGAAATTGGCCATGATAGGGGAATGAGGTTGTGAGGCCTAATTCCAACCAATACTTGATTTGCATCTCAAAAGTCAGTCGTTTAGTTTGAAAACTAGAACGATCCTTTTTTTTGAACAAGTTGTGCACGGTTCATTATCGGAAGTGCCGAAGAAAGAAATTGGCCTCGATGAAAGAATTAGGTTGTGAGGACGAATTCCAAGCAATACTTGATTTACATCGCAAAAAGTATGTCGTTTAGTTTCAAGACTAGAACGATCTTTTTTTGCAAAAGTTGTGTATGGTTTGTGATCGGAAGCATCAATGAAAACAATTAGCCAAGAAGGGAGAATTAAGGTTGTCAGGCCTAATTCTAACCAAACCTTGATTTGAATAGTAAAATTAAGTCGTTTAGTTCGAAAATGGCCTCGATGGGGGAATTAGGTTGTGTGGCCCAATTCCAACAAGCACTTGATTGGCATCACAAAAGTCCATCGTTTAGTTTGAAAATTAGAACGATCCTTTTTTTGAACAACTTATGCACGGTTCACGATTGGAAAAGTCGATGAAAGAAATAGGCCACAATGGGGGACTGAGTTTGTGAGGCCCAATTCCAACCAATACTTGATTTGGATCGTAAAAGTTCGTCGTTTAGTTTGAAAACTAGAAGGATCCATTTTCTTAATAAGTTGTGCACGGCTCGTGATCGGAAGCGTCGAAGAACGAAATTAGCCACGATGGAGGAATGAGGTTGTGAGGCCCAATTCCAACCAATACTCTATTTCTATCGCAAAAGTTCGTCAGAAGCGTCGAAGAATGAAATTGGGCAGGATGGGAGGATGAGGTCGTGAGGCCCAATTCCAACCAATACTTCATTCGTATCACAAAAGTACGTCGTTTAATTTAAAAACTAGAATGATTCTTTTTTTCCGCAAGCTGTGTAAAATTCATGATCGGATGCGTCAAAGGACGAAATTGGCCACAATGGGAGAATTGAGGTTACGAGGCCTAATTCCAACCAATACTTCATTCGCATCGCAAAAGTTTGTCGTTTAGTTAAAAAACTAGAATGATCCTTTTTTTGCAAGTTATGTACGATTCATGATCGGATGCCTCAAAGAACGAAATTGTCCATGATGGGGGAATGATGTTGTGAGGCCCAATTCCAACCAATACTTGATTGGCATCGCAAAAGTCCATCGTTCAGTTTGAAAACTAGAATGATCCTTTTTTCGAACAAGTTGTGCACGGTTCATGATCGGAATGGTCGAAGAACGAAATTGGCCACGATGGGGGAATGAGGTTCGGGGGCCCAATAGCAACCAATACTTGATTTGTATCATAAACGTACATCGTTTAGTTTGAAAACTAGAATGATATTTTTTTTGAACACGTTGTGCACAGTTCTTGATCAGAAGCGTTAAAGAACGAAATTGGAAAAGATCGGAGAATTAGGTCTTAACGCCTAATTCCAACCAATACTTGATTTGCATAGCAAAAGTACGTTGTTTTGTTTAAAAAAATAACAATGATCCTTTTTTTGTGTAAGTTATGTACGATTCACGATTGGATACGTCAGGGGAAGAAATTGGCCACAAAGGGAGAATTGACGTTGTGAGGTCTAATTCAACCAAAACTTGATCTCCATCACAAAAATCCATCGTTTAGTCCAAAAAATAGAACAATCCTTTTTTTGAACAAGTTGTGCATGGTTCAAGATCGGAAGCGTCGATAAAAGAAATTGGCCATGATGGGGGAATAAGGTTGTGAGGCCTAATTCCAACCAATACTTGATTTGCATTGAAAAAGTTTGTCGTTTAGTTTTAAAGCTAGAACCATCCTTTTTTGGACAAGTTGTGCACGATTCATGATCAGAAGCGTCGAAGAACAAAATTGACTAAGATGGGAGAATGAGGTCGTGAGGCCTACTTCCAACCAATAGTTGATTTGCATCGCAAAAGTATGTTGTTTAGTTTAAAAATTAGAATGATCCTTTTTTACGCAAGTTGTGTACGATTCATGATCAGATACGTCAAAGGACAAAATTGGCCACAATGGGAGAATTGATGTTGTGATGCCTAATTCCAACCAATACTTGATTGGGTTCGCAAAAGTCTGTTGTTTAGTTTGAAAACTTGAACTATCCTTTTTTCGAAAAAGTTGTATACGGTTCATGATCAAAAGCATCGAAGAACGAAATTGTCCACGATGGGGGAATGAGGTTGTGAGGCCCAATTCCAACAAAAACTAGATTTGCATCGTAAAAGTACGTAGATTCTTTTTTTGAACAAGTTGTGCAGTGTTCGTTATAAGAAGCATCAATGAACGAAATTGGCCACGATGGGGGAATGAGGTTGTGAGGCCTAATTGCAACCAATACATAATTTGCATCACAAAAATTTGTCGTTTAGTTTGAAAACTAGAACGATCATTTTTTTTGAACAAGTTGTGAGCGGTTCGTGATCGGAAGCGTCGAAGAACGAAATTGGCTACGAATGGGGAATGAGATTGTGAGGCCCAATTCCAACCAATACTTGATTGGCATTGGAAAATTCCATTGTTTAGTTTGAAAACGAGAATGATCCTTTTTTTGAACAAGTTGTGCACGGTTCACGATCAAAAAGTTGATGAACAAAATTGGCCATGATGGGGGGATAAGGTTGTGAGGCCCAATTCCAACCAATACTTGATTTGCATCCCAAAAGTACGTCGCCTAGTTGGAAAACAAGAACGATCCTTTTTTTAAACAAGTTGTGCACGGTTCGTGATCAAAAGCGTCAAAGAATGAAATTGGCCTCGATGGGGGAATTAGGTTGTGTGGCCCAATTCCAACCAATACTTGATTGGCATCACAAAAGTCCATCGTTTATGTTGAAAACTAGAACGATCCTTTTTTTAACAAGTTGTGCACGGTTCGTGATCAAAAGCGTCAAAGAACGAAATAGGCCGCAATGGGGGAATGAGGTTGTGATGCCTAATTCCAACCAATACTTGATTTTCATCGCAAAAGTATGCCATTTAGTTTGGAAACTAGAACTTTCCTTTCTTTGGACATGTTGTGTAGGGTTCCTGATCAGAAGCGTCTAAGAACGAAATTGGCCAAGGTAGGAGAATGAGGTCGTGAGGCCTAATTCGAACCAATATTTGATTTGCATCACAAAAGTACGTTGTTTATCTTTAAAACTAGAATGATCCTTTTCTGAACAAGTTGTGTACGATTCATGATCAGATGCGTCAGAGGACAAAATTGGCCAAAATGGGAGAATTGAGGTTATGAGTCCTAATTTCGACCAATACTTGATTGGCATGGTAAAAGTTCGTCGTTTAGTTCAAAAACTAGAATGATCCTTTTTTTGAACAAGTTGTGCACGGTTCATGATCGAAAGCATCGAAGAATGAAATTGGCCACGATGGAGGAATGAAGTTTTGAGCCCAATTCCAACCAGTACTTGATTTGCATCGCAAAAGTACGTCGTTTAGTTTGAAAACTAGAACGATCCTCTTTTTGAAGAAGTTGTGCACGGTACATGATCGGAAGCGTCAAAGAACGAAATTGGCCACGGTGGGAGAATGAGGTTGTCAGGCCTAACTCTAACCAACACTTGATTTACATCGCAAATGTACACCATTTAGTTTAAAAACTAGAACGATCCTTTTTTGCACTAGTTGTGTACGGCTCATAATCGGAAGCATCAACTAGCAAAATTAAACAAGAAGGGAGATTTGAAGTTCTCAGGCCTATTCTAACCAAACCTTGATTTGCATCTCAAAAGTACGTCTTTGAAATTTAAAACTAGAACGATCCTTTTTTGCGCAAGATGTGCACCCTTCATGATCTGATGCGTCAAAGAACGAAATTGGACACGATGGGAGAATGGAGTTTTTGAGGCCTAAATCCAACCAATACTTTATTGGCATCACAAAAGTCCATCACTTAGTTTGAAAACTAGAACGATCCTTTTTTTGAAAAAGTTGTGCACGGTTCATGATCGGAAGAGTCGAATAACGAAATTGGCCACGATGGGGGAATGAATTGTGAGGCCCAATTCCAACCAATACTTGATTTGCATCGTAAAGTTTGTCATTTAGTTTGAAAACTAGAATGATCCTTTTTTTTGAACAAGTTGTGCACGGTTCGTTATCGGAAGAGTTGAAGAACGAAATGGGCCATGTTGGGGAATGAGGTTATGAGGCCCAATAGCAACCAATAGTGGATTTGCATCGTAAAAGTATATCGTTTAGTTTAAAAACTAGGGTAATACTTTTTCTAAACAAGTTATGCACGGTTCATTATCAGAAGTTTCGAAGAAATAAATTGGCCACGATTGGGGAATGAGGTTGTGAGGAGGAATTCCAACCAATACTTGATTTACATTGCAAAAGAACGTCGTTTAGTTTGAAAACAAGAACGATCCTAATATGTGCAAAATTTTTATTGTTTGTGATCGGAAGCATCAATGAAAAAAATTAGCCACGACGGGGGAATTGAGGTTGCCAGGCCTAATTCTAACCAAACCTTGATTTGCATAGCAAAATTACGCTGTTTAGTTTGAAAACTACAACAATCCTTTTTTTGAACTTGTTGTGCATGCTTCATGATCGGAAGCGTGGAAGATGAAATTGGCCACGATAGGAGAATTGAGGTTGTGAGGCCCAATTCCAACCAATATGTGATTTACATCCCAAAAGTACGTCATTTAGTTTGAAAACTAGAACGACCCTTTTCTTAAACAAGTTGTGCACGGTTCATGATCGAAAGCATCGAAGAACGAAATTGGGCTCGATGGGGGAATTAGGTTGCGTCGCCCAATTCCAACCAATACTTGATTGGCATCACAAAAGTCCATCATTTAATTTGAAAACTAGAACAATCCTTTTTTTGAACAAATTGTGCACGGTTCACGATTGGAAAAGTCGATGAACGAAATTGGCCACCATGGGTGAATGAGTTTGTGAGGCCCAATTACCAACCAATACTTGATTCACCTCATAAAAGTTCGTCGTTTAGTTTGGAAACTAGAAGAATTCTTTTTTTGAATAAGTTGTCCACGGTTCATGATCGGAAGCGTCGAAGAACGAAATTAGCCACTATGGCGGAATGAGGTTGTGAGGCCCAATTCCAACCAATACTCTATTTGCATCACAAAAGTTCGTAGGAAGCGTCGAAGAAAAAAATTGGCCAAGATGGGAGAATGAGGTCATAAGGCCTAATTCCAACCAATACTTGATTTGCATCGCAAAAGTATGTCGTTTAGTTCAAAAGATGTGTACAATTCATGATCGGATGCGTCGAAGGACGAAATTGGCCACAATGGGAGAATTGAGGTTATGAGGCCTAATTCCAACCAATACTTCATTTCATCGTAAAAAGTCCGTCGTTTAGTTCAAAAACTAGAACGATCATTTTTTGCTCAAGTTGTGTACGATTCATGATCAGATGCCTCAAAGAATGAAATTGGCCATGATGGGGGAATGATGTTGTGAGGCCCAATTCCAACCAATACTTGATTGGCATCAAAAAAGTCCATCGTTTAGTTTGAAAACTAGAATGATCATTTTTTGAACAAGTTATGGACGGTTCATGATCGGAAGGGTCGAAGAACGAAATTGGCCACGATGGGGGAATGAGGTTCGGAGGCCCAATAGCAACCAATACTTCATTTGCATCATAAATATACATCGTTTAGTTTGAAAACTAGAATGATAATTTTTTTGAACAAGTTGTGCACGGGTCGTGATTAGAAGCGCCGAAGAATGAAATTTATCAAGATCGGAGAATGAGGTCTTAAGGCCTAATTCCAACCAATACTTTATTTGCGTAGCAAAAGTACATTGTTTAGCTTAAAAAAACAAGTATCCTTTTTTGTGCAAGCTGTGTACGATTCATGATCGGATGCATCAGAGGACGAAATTGGCCACAAAGGGAGAATTGACGTTGTGAGGCCTAATTCCAACCAAAACTTGATTGCCATCGTAAAAATCTATCGTTTAGTCCAAAAACTACAACGATCCTTTTTTTGAACAAGTTGTACATGGTTCAAGATCGGAAGCGTCGAAAAAAGAAATTGGCCATGATGGGGGAATAAGGTCGTGGGGCCTAATTCCAACCAATACTTGATTTGAATAGCAAAAGTCCGTCGACTAGTTTGAAAGCTAGAATGATCCTTTCTATTGGACAAGTTGTGCACGGTTCATGATCAAAACTGTCGAAGAACAAAATTGGCCAAGATGGGAGAATGAGGTCGTGAGGCCTAATTCCAACCAATAGTTGATTTGCATCATAAAAGTACGTTGTTTAGTTTAAAAATTAGAATGATCCTTTTTTACTCATGTGTGTACGATTCATGATTGGATGCGTCGAAGGACAAAATTGGCCGCAATGGGATAATTGAGGTTGTGATGCCTAATTCCAACCAATACTTGATTGGCTTCGCAAAGTCCGTCGTTTAGTTCAAAAACTTGAACGTTCCTTTTTTCGAACAAGTTGTATACGATCGAAAGCGTCGGAGAACAAAATTGTCCACGATGGGGGAATGAAGTTGTGAGGCCCAATTCCAACCAAAAACTAGATTTGCATCGTAAAAGTACTTAGATCGGAAGCATTAATGAACGAAATTGGCCACGATGGGGGAATGAGGTTGTGAGGCCTAATTCCAACCAATACTTGATTTGCATCGCAAAAGTCCGTCGTTTAGTTTGAAAACTAGAACGATCCTTTTTTTGAAATTCATAGAGTAGTGTGTTAATGCAACGTTAGGGGTTTTAATTAGGAAGAGATTCCGGTTAATCAACCTAGTCGTTAGGCATTAGCTAACTCGAGAGAGATGTTAATATACTTTAGGAATTTCCATGGTTCGATTGCGTGAATGGTTGTTTGAATAACGAGTTTTTATCACTTAATTCGGTCTAGGGGGATTCAGCATCTAGATATCATCTTCCCATTCTTTATTATATAGTTTGCATTTGTTTAGTTTATTTATTTTATTTATTTGAAATTATTTATTTTGCCGGCTAGATAATAAAGGAAGAGTGAGTAGCTAATAATGGCAGTCTCTGTGGGATACGACACTCGGTACTCAATGGTCCACTTGCTATAGACGATAGGTACACTTGCCTTAGTCTTTAGATTTAAGCCTTTGACAACACCAAGTTTTTGGCGTAGTTGTCGGGGACTAGGATATTAGAAAAGCTAATACTTTGTTAATCTAGCCAATTTTTATTTTATTTTATTTTCTTTTAGTTCGTTATTTTTTTTGTTTTGTTTATTTATTATTTGTGCATTTTTTTTGTTTTCGTACTTCATTGTGCCTTTTCGTGTTTTATTTTGTCTGTCTGTTCGGGATTACGTTTTTAGTTTGTTGTGTTGTTTTCTTCAAGTTTTTTAGAGTATATGACCAGAGATAATTCTTCTGGGTTAATCGAGGCAGATCCTGAGATTAATAGGACAACTCTTCAAAACCTAAGAAACAAACTCCGACAGAGGGAAGAGGAGATTGATATGGAAATGGCCGCGATGGAGGATAATGATCAAATTCAAAGAGAAGCCTCTTGACAGGGTTGTTCAGGAAAATCCAGCATTTCAGCCAATGGCTATGTCAGACTATGCTATGCCAAATTTGATGGGGATAGAGTCTAGCATAGTGAGACCAGCAGTGGCGGCCAACAATTTTGAAATCAAGCCCAACATTATTCAGATGGTCCAGTAGTTGGTGCAGTTCGATGGGTTGCAAGAGGAGGACATGAATGCTTATTTGGCAAATTTTCTGGAGATTTACGATTCTTTCAAGATTAATGGGCCACCAATGATGCAATACGCGTGAGACTATTTCCATTCTCGTTAAAAGGAAGAGCAAAGCAGTGGCTGAATTCTCTACCGAGGGGTTCGATTACTACATGGGATCAGATGGCAGATAAATTCTTATTGAAATACTTACCACCTGCCAAGACTGCCAAGCTGAGGAACAACATCTCATCTTATGCACAGACTGAGTCTGAGTCTCTCTATGATACATGGGAGAGGTTCAAAGAGTTATTAAGGAGATGTCCACATCATGGGTTACCAACCTGGCTACAGGTTCAGACATTCTACAATGGTTTGAACCATGGGACTCAACAAATTATTGATGCTGCAGCATGAGGTACCATAAACAACAAGACACCAGAGGCTGCGCATGAATTGATTGAGGAAATGGCTATGAACAATTA
>CAODLS010365035.1:0-14838 GCA_948243855.1 Flueggea neowawraea
TGTAGGAGAAATGTGGTTCTTAGCATTGATAATGACAAAACTAATGAAGAAGACCTTCACAAAGGCATCACAGCAGCTAAAAAGTTGCTAGAACCCTGCAATGCTATACTCGTGGAATACACTAGCTATGCCGACGCAGCAACTGTGCCAGGGCACTATGTATTGTATTGGGAACTTCTATATGACTCATCAGACATGGGAGCTGCGGCGGCCCCACTTGACACTATGGTTCTCCAAGAATGTTGCATTGCAGTGGAAGAAGAGCTTGATTATGTGTACAGGCGATGCCGTGCTTACGATAAGTCGGTAGGGCCATTGGAGGTACGTGTGGTGGAGCCTGGAACATTTGATGCACTCATGGATTTGTTCATTAGTCAAGGAGCATCAATTAATCAATATAAAACGCCAAGGTGCATCAAGTCTTGCAATGCTCTTAAGTTGCTGAATTCTCATGTGAAGGCTTCATTCTTCAGTCCTAGAGATCCCACTTGGATCCCTTAAATGTCCCAGTCCAGTAATCTCGTCATCCGGCATTATGGTTTGCCGGATAGGTCCTACTTGTTAGAATGTCATCTTTATTGTCTTCAAGAAAATCTATAATCTTCAAAGATAATGTGATTCTAATCTTCATGGATAAAATTTATCAATAAATGTGATTCTAATCTTCATGGATAAAATTTATCAATAAAAATCAAGCAATGAACCTCCGTCCTGTTTCATTGACTGGAGTAGAATTGATATCAATGTTAGCGTTGCTGGTTGGTCCAACTGAATAGTGAGAAGATATTTTGGACTGCAGAACTAATAAACGATAAGATCATTCAATTCTCAACTAAAGCTTTAAATTGGTTAGATTTGTTCAAATTGCAACAGAGGAGACATAATTTTTTTTATCATCACTTCAAAGCGAAAAGACAGTCGCAAAATAAAAGAATCCAGAACTAGCGGGTGCATGTGTTTTTGTTGATTAATTGTTGTGGCCACTTGACTTGATTTTTCGAGTCTAGTGGAATTTCTTGGTTGCACCTTCATCATAAGACTGTGACACAAACATTGGAAGCATTCATGTAAAAGTTGTCTGTCAGAGTTAGCCGACTCCTACTATTTTCGTATCCGGCAATATTCACTGACCATGCAATGACGGCATTTTAATACTAATCTCACTATCTGTAAGGAGCAGAAGCAAATAAAAATGAAGGAATTATTCGATAAAAAGATCTATTAGTCTTACACGGATATAGCTTGTGGCAGATGATATTTTTGCGGATAAGCCAATCGAACATGGCAACTGTTGTTCGGATTGACGTTTTTATTTGGATTATTTATATTTATATCCACAAAGCTTTTGAAACGGCCTACCTCAAAATTGCTACAGTCACCACACTAAGCATTCCTGCTAAAAAGTGGACTTCATGTTCAACATCCGCATGCATTTGCCCCTCCTCCGACACCCTTTTGTTCACAATTAGAATATCGAATTAACCCACTATTTAGGCATCAAATTATGTTTATCAATTAAATTTGCGTTGCTTCCAGTCTAAACTTAATCTAGGTTGAGAAAAAATAAGTGTGTACCAACTCCAAAAAGCCAATGCATCAGCATTATTATTTCTCGGTACTTACAAGATAGAGGAGGACAAAAAACCTCCAATAGCAAAGGGCCTAAGTTGTCACGTAATGGTTTCTGTAGTTTGGCTCTCTTCACTTTCTTTGTGCTCCTTTCCCCATTTTACTCCCCGCCACATAAAGTGCAGTTGTACAATAATTATCTCCCCAATATTATCGGTATGTCTCTGCACCAAAAACAAAAAGAAAAAGAAAGAAAGAAATATTAGAAAGCGGAAAGCGACAGTTTAACTGCTTAATTAAGAGTCGTGGAGCTTCATATCCTTAATCAATGGTACTTTGTTTTACTAGGTTTAATTAATTCGAGATTTACTATGAACACACACTAATCCTAGTATCAGTGCATATAATGATGACATTCATCTTTATAGCAAATCTCAAGGATTGTTTTATTATGGAAATGCATTGCATTAGTTCATATTAATCTCAATCTCTCCAAATCTCATAACCTATGGAGGATTTAAGCAATGAACTTATATTACAGGTTGGACCCCATAAGGTCCAATTGGGCGATGGTTCTTGAAGCACATTTGTCAAAGAGAGAGGCTTCAAAAGTCCTTTGCATGATAAAAGGAAAAGTGAAAGTTAAAACGGAGATGACGGAAATGTCGACTAGAGGGGATAGGTAATCATGCATTCAACCAGAAATTTACTAAAATTACTGATTTTTCTTGGTGCTTATGTATCTCACGTGTCTCTACTCATACACGAATTTTTGTACTGGGTTTGGAAACTCAGAGGTGAGGCTGTGGATAAGGTTGATGATCAAGTTGGAAAGACAGATTCATGCAAGTATTGAGTGACTTTAAAGTCAAAAGCATGTCTGTCCCAGAGCTCTGCTGCGAGTTCTCTCCAAACAACACTTCCAGAAATATTAAAGAAGGGTTCCAAACACTTATATCAATAAGTTTATACTTAATTGGTATATTAGAATTGTCTTTCAACTCTAAGAGATCGCGAACCCAATTCCTAGAAAGAGCAAATAAAATGACTTATCAAAGGAAAATTTGTTTGAGAAAAATTAGGATTTTAAAGCTGATAAAGAAAATTTTTGTAGGTATATTCATTAATCTAATTTTATTAATATTATCATTCGGATATTAAAAAGAAATTGGTTTTGTTTTACCCCCATGGAATGAAAAACATGTTGTATATGTCTATCCTATCTTATTAAGAAGATTAAGAAGTTACTTCACCTTCCTAGATAAAAAGAGAGTTTCATAGAGGTAAAGAAAAAAGAACTTCGTGATTATTTTGATGAACATGGTGTGTGTTTTTTTTCTCAAAATATTTCCGCAAAAACATATTTTTTACTATTAGATCAAATTATTAATCGTGTGATGTAATTTTAAACTAATATCAAAATTACAAGGAATAAGACTAATAATTGAGAAAAAAATAAATCAATTATAGAGGTTTAATCATATTATATATTTTTTAGTTAAAACTGATCAATAAATATAATTTGATATCATAATTTTTTAGAAATGTGTCTTTTTTATTAAAAAAAATATGTAAAAGGGTATTAATTTTTATTGAGGGCCGGTGTCATTACACATATTATTCATAGAAAATGTCTTTTGCATATAGGAAAAAAAAACTTTTTCCTCTCATGATCATGAAAGGGGTGTAATCAAGTAGATCCGCCACTGCTTGGTTGATATCCGACACACACCCTCAACTTGAATGGATATTTTCGTTATTTTAGATTACTTTTAACAGGACTGGATAATGTTAATTTAACTTAGAAAGAATTAGATTTTTATACTAAAATGAAATACTAATTTTAAAAAATATCTACTAAGAATACCAATTTAAAAAAACAACAAAAACAATAAAACTCATTTGAAAAATGCCACATTATTGAGAAATTACAATATTTTCTGGAGAAATTGATTTTTTCTCGAAAAAATAAATTTCAATAAAAATTATATAATTTTTTAGAATGTCTCCAGAAGTCTCCAAAAATTTTAAAAGTCTCCAAAGGTCTTCAAAAATGAATTTTTAATTTTTTTATAAGAAATTTGGTTTAATTAAGAAGGTTTTCAAAAGTTTCTAAATGTGTCCAAATCTTCCATTTTTTATAAGAAATTTAATTCAACAAATTTTATGAGTAATAATTTTTTTTTAATTAAGCACAATTATTTACATACTTATGAATTTTAATTTATTTAATGATAATTAATTTGGTGTTCAAAAGTCTCCAAACGTGTCCAAAAATATATGAAAATTCGTCTCAAAAAGTCTCCAAATGTCTACGAAAGTCTCCAAACGTAATCACACTGCACGAAATCAATCAAACTCAATGAAGACCAACCAAAATCAACAAAAACAACCTTTAAAAAATGTTTTTGAAAGTGTATCATTAAGTCTCACAAAAAGTAACATGAACAAACAAATAAAAACGACTTTTATGAGAAAAAAAAAATAAAACTGAGGGCACTTTCATAAATTCATGAAATCTGAAACAACAAGCACAACTCCAACCCTAGCCGCCACCCAACAACCTAACCCTAGCCGCCACCCAACAACATAACACTCGTTCGCAGCCGGACAACCTAACCCAGCTGTCTAGATCTGAGATGTGACGAAGACATGGTTGCGACGATCGAAGAGAGAGAGAGAGAGACGATGTTTTGAGTGAAACGAAGAGAGAGAAACGGCGGATGATCGTCTGTTATCGCCGTTCCCGTCGAAGAAAGAGAGAAAAAGAGAGGGGGACGAGCAAAAAGAGCGATGAGAGAAAAGAACCAAAGAAGAGAGAAACCAAGGTGAACGAGCACGAAGAGAATGAGAGAACAACACCACGATTAGAGAGAAGGAGAGTCGCGACGGAGGAGAAGGAGGAGCGAGGGTGGCAGCGGGAGAACTAGGTTTCAATAGAGAGAGGGAAGAGAGAACCGCATGAGAAGAGAAAGAGAGGAGAGAAATGAGGTGTGAGGGAGGGGAGATGAGAGAGAAACGAATGAAAGAGAAAGAAAATTGATAAAATGAGATGAAAAATTGAATTTTTATTTGATTGAATATGACATTTTTAAGAACTAAATTTTAAAAAAGGATATATAACTAAGCTAAACTTAAAAATATATTATTCTACTAATTATCAAATTAAAGATGATTTTTATCAGAATCTGAATTTTGTTTGAGACATGTAATATAATTAACTCTTTTAACTTAATTACGGTGTAATTAGGTGCACAATGAATAAGTTATCTTACCCAACTTCAAGTTTGCTACTGAATCATTTATAGCCCTAGGGGAATTACAGGACCCCTTTTTCTTGAGAAATCACAAGCTCAGTTAAAATTTTCCAGCTAAAATATGGATCTCAACCATAGTATTTTTTTATCTCAAAAAAAATCTTTTTTTTATGAGACATGTAAGTCTTACGTAAGTCTTAACAGTTGCTCACATTTATTTATTCATTTCAAGAAATACAAAAGTTTTGCATTTTTAAAACTTAAACCGTATGGGATACTTTAAATGATTTAAGACACTTGTCGGTGATTTGGTTTTTAGTTTAATAAAAATTAACTTGTATTCAACTTGATATATAAATGAATCAAACTTAAATAATTTTTCAAATTTGATATATAAACAAATGCGAAGTTGGTAAGGAATTCCGACGTACTTCCAATATTATTCGTTGTCATTACATGACCTTTTAATTCGACAAATGCATGTGTAAGTCATCTTCAGAAATTACCACTTTCATGTTTTCTTCCAAATTATTTCATAAGCGACCTTATTTCTTCATTACATACATATCAATTACAATCAATGACGTTTTGCCATTTCCACATTCCGGAAAGAACCCACCAGGCTTGCACTCGCTGCCAGTTCCGTAAGTCACCCTCAAAATCTCACGTTGAGAGCGAGTATAAGACAGTGATTTGGCATCGGTTGATATGATGTTGGTTTTGGTCCGTTTCTTGGCTCCCAGTTTAGGTGGCACACAAATTCCTTCGTCCTTAATCCCACACCTCCCAATCTCATTCCTCGGCTTCGATATCTTATTTGTGAAGTCCGCGACTGTAATGCCATAAGGCTCCACCATATTGTGCCTCATGCGATATAATAATGTCCGTATCACCCCCTCTTGTGCTTGCTCTAATCCAAACAGTCCAACCGAAAGCCAACCAGATTCATATAAATGGATATATTTACCAATACAAGGTAGGGATAGAGATGAAACAATGATTAGTATACTACAGGATTCGATTAATTACTCCTTAAACAAGAGGAAAAAAAATTAATAATTACTTATTTGTGGAGTCTTGAAGTTTTTGAGGTAAGGATTGGTGCCAACATATCCTCCACAACCCATATAAGGGAAAAGGTATGATGCGATGATAACAACGGTCTTGGAATACTCATAAGTGTTTTTGCGACCAATTGCTCGTTGAATCACCCCTCCAATTGTTTCAGGTCGAAGATCTAACAACGGTCTTGGAATGCCACCAACTATCTGTCTAATAGCTCTGTATATTAAGCCTTTTAGGGTTGGATTTCTCGTCAAAGTAAAGAGGGGGTGAAAAAGAGGACTGTACGTGTATGTATGTATATAATTGGTACGTACCGGATGTGACCAACTTCTTCTAAACCAAATTCTCTAAAAATTTGAAAAGTGAAAGGATCAAGGTTGGCCTTTTGAGCTCCAATAGGAGGAGGTCCACCTTGGGCATATTCAGGATGAATAGCATCAACACCCTTACCCATTGCACTATACCAGAAAAATTTACACCTCTAAATTCAAAGCAAACTGCCTTAGGTCTTTGTCGTTTGCCTTGACAGGCTCACACGAGCAATTAGCATTGCATAGGACGGATACCGGAGTCACCGTCAGTAGAGGCTAGAAGCACAAGAACTAAAGAAATGGAAGAGAAAGTCATGCTTTTAATTGCATGAGAAGGGAAGGGTTTGCTGGTTTTTAATTTAGACAGCACTTGCTGTGACATTGGCATATATAGAATCTTGCAAAACAACACGCCATATTTGTTCTTTTTTCCTCCTAAACAAATAATTTTTTTACTTGAATAACTCATATGAGAGTACTGCTTGTGCGTGTGTGAATTCATTTGCTATTTATAATTTTAAATTGATTATCATTATTAATTTGAACTGTGTGAGAAACAACTTTTACTATACTAAAAGAAGAATTCATGTCCAATTTCTTTATTTCAGTTTATTTCTAATTGCTATTTATGAGGTGTTTGGCAGATAAAAAGTTCAAACTAATATATCAACTCGCCGACGAGCAGCTGAAAAAAGAACAAAATATTTGAAATCATTTAGTTAATAATTGATAAATTTTTTGTTACTACTGTTTTTATCAGTGATGAAACTGAAACTAATCACTTGAAATTCAAAAGGTGAAAGTTGGAAGTTAAGATGTGAGTTTTTCAGGAATCTTTTTGAGGAAAACCGATCGAGTGAATTCATAGTAATATTTTTGTAAAGTTGAGCAATTCGTATAATTTTTTCTATTTTCCATGTATTGATTTATGATTGTTCTTAACAGGACTGGATAATGTTAATTAAGGTGTAATTAGCTAGGCTCACGGTGAAGAAATTGGGAAAAATACACAAATATACAACAAATATATATAATATATATATATATTGACAAATACCACAACACCAAAACATTATCAAAAATAGCACACAGGAGAAAAATATATTTAAAAGTACTATAATTTGACCACTTTTTGACTGCGTGTCCAAGTTTGACCACACGCGACGAATATAAAACAGACATAACACATGTACAACACCAAATACTTAGAACGTGTACAAAATGAATACAAACAAAAAATAATTCAATATTATTTTTAATATTATTTTTGTTATTTGGACACAAAATCTATTTAATACATTTACAAAATGTGTACAATCTTAGATATTATAATAATATTTAAAAAAAATTATATACAAACGTCTACAGACAAAGTGCGTATAGAACATAAACAAATTGTGTACAAGACCAAATATAATTAAAATGTCATTTTAAATGATTTTAGTAATTTTGTCATAAAATGACTACAGAACGTGCACAACATGTGTACAACACCTGAAACGTGTACAACGCCATTTTAAATGATCTCTTTTTAAAAAAATTTGGTCCCAAATCAAACTTAGATCATTTATAAGATGTGTACATCACTGAAATACTAGCAATGTCATTTTTAATGTCTTTTTTAATTTAGTCATAAGAAGTAACGTAAACCATTTAAGAAATTCAACCAAACCACATGGAAACCTCCAACCAAGCATAGAAACCCACCGCACAGCTCAAAAACCAACGCCCATAACCACCAAGACTCCTCAGTGTACAAGTTTGATCAATTTTTGTTCACATCAACACTTGTCACTTGTGTGTCTCATGACAGAATCAAAAAATTAAGAAAAAAACAAGAACAAATTTAATTAGAAACTAATTAACTACTCAGTCAACTCGATTTCTCTCCTTCTTTCTCTCTATCCCTCTTATTTCATCATCTTCCTTCTCATTCCATCCTTCTACAACATCAAACTTCCCCAAATTCGTAGAAGCCATTTCAGATCTTCAGCTCTTCAATCATTCATGATTCATGGATTAGATAAAACAAAGTTCATGGTTTTTTATTTCAATGTCGATTTTAATTTCAAACGATTTCCAATACAATTTTACTTTCTATCATTAAAATCGAAACCTATCTCTCTCTCTCTCTCTCTCTCACCCTGAATCACTCACCTCGGACCTAGACCTTCTTTTACCCATCTAAATCACTCAAGTTGGAAAAAGAACAGAGAAGAGAAGGGAGACGAAGGAGTGAGGTAGGAGAAAACAATGTCTGAACCATTTCTCAATTTATTTTTTAGATTGTGCTAAAAATCAAAATGAGATGTTGGATGTCTATTTGTGAAAATTAAATGCCAAAAAGTACTAAACCGTTCTCAGTAGATTACTCAACCTCAGGCCTAGTTAAGTCAGTCCAAGAACTGAATCATCTATTGTTCAGTAGAAATCACACTCATTCAGATTTTCCAACGAAAATATATATGGAACTCAATCATGGTAGTTCTTTCGGAATCAGTGTCCTGAAAGAAGACAATTTAAGTATAGTTAATTTAATAAATTGTCTTGCTTAATATATTTGTCGGGATAGTTTTATAAATAGACAAAGTAATTTTGTAGACTGAATTAAATTGAGTCAAGTCACACATATTTTTAATTTCTTTCTTCTATTAACCATTGGGAGTCTTAGAGAACCAAAGCCGTCGTCTTTGATGCAAATCTTATCATCCCACTGAAGGAAAAGTAAATTTTTACAGCTCTTGACTAATTTTTATTTGTTTTCCCGGACTAAAAAAACTGCATAATTAACAACTTGAAAAAAAAAGTTTTGCGTAAATTCTTTCTAGTTTTACTTGCAATATTTTGCATAAATTCTTTAACCTCTCTAAAATATTCATTATCAGTTGAAGTTTTTCCACCATGATAACAGTATTTTAGTAAGATAGTAACTATTGCTTCAAAACTAATAATTTATATACGTAGGTTTCATGGTGTCTTGAAGCCAAGAAATTCAAACAATATAAAAGAAAAAGAAAATTAACATCCTACAAAAGAGATGCGTTGCACTACATAAAGATGTAGAGTGAAAGCAGGATATTGTTAAATTGAAAAACAAGAACAAATGCTTACAGGAAGTTGATAAAGACTTCTTGCACTTTCAATATTATTTGGTACCATTACGCGACCCTTTGACAATTGCATGCGCACGTATATCTTTTGAGATTACCAATTACATATTTTGTTCCAATTTTTTTCATACGCTATGCTTATTTCTTCACTTCGTATATATATTAGTCACAATCAATCACAATGGTGATGGAGACTCCGAGCAATCCTGCCATTTCGACCTTTTGGAAGAAACCCACCAGGCTCACACTCGCTGCCAGCTCCGTAGAGCACCCTCAAAATCTCACGTTGACCGCGAGGATAAGACAGTGAATTGTAATCAGCTGATATGACGTTAGTTTCGGTCATGTTCTCGGCTCCGCGTTGAGGAGGCACACAAATTCCTTCATCCTTAATCCCACACCTTCCAAATTCGTTCCTCAGGTTCGATATCCCAATTGTGAACTCTGCTACTGTAATGTTATAAGGCTCCACCATCTTGTTTTTCATGCTATATAACATTGTTCGTATCGCCGAATCTTGTGCTGACTCCACCCCCAACAATCCTCCCAAAAGCTAACGGCCAGAATCATATAATACAGTTAGTTACATATATTTAGCAAGAAAAAACATATTGCAGATTTCGATTAATTAGTTCTTAAAAAGGATAAGAAATAATTACTTACAGCTTTGGTTTTGAATTTGTTAAGGTAGGGATTGGTGCCCACATATCCCCCGATACCCATATAAGGGTAAAGGTAGGATGCTATGAGATAGTAGAGAGTTGGCGTAAGGGTTGAAAGGGGGTTTTAATTTGCGACCAACTGCTCGTTCAATCACCCCTCCAATTGTTTCAGGTCGGAGATCATATAATGGCCTTGGAATGCCACCAACTGTCTGTCTAATAGCTCTGTATACAAAAACCATACTTAAAAAGTGTAAAACTTCCGTCTTAATTGAATTGCATCGAGTGTTAATATGAGTACGTCATGGTTAGGTTTTTAGTCAGGGTCTATACCGAAAAATATGTGTCTTTAATTCAGATAAATTTTCTGTCTTAAGTAAATACGGTTGACGTAAATTGATGTCTCTAATTCGTAAACAGTTTCCACCTGAAATAAGTTTTCTTAAGTAAAGACGTACTAAACATTACCCAAAAAAACATATGTAACGGGAACGTACCGGATGTGACCAATTTCTTCAAAACCAAATTCTCTAATCATTTTATAAGTAAGAGGGTCAAGGTTGGCCTTCTGAGCTCCAATGGGAGGAGCACCACCTTGGGCATATTCAGGATGAAAAGCATCAAGACCCTTACCCAGTGCACCAAACAAGAAAAATTCAGCTTCTAAGAATTCTATATTCAAAGCAAACCGCATCAGGTCCTTATCGTCCGCCTTGACAGCCTCACACGAGTAATTAGCATTGCCTAGGACGTTGGCCGGAGACACCGTCACTAGCAGCAAAAACACAAAAGAAATGGAAGAGAAAGCCATGTTTGTGCAAAGACGTACGTGCATGAGAAGGGAAGGATTCTGCTGGGTTTTATATTTAGGCAACACTTGGGTGCGACGTTGTTGTATATAATATGTGGATGATTCAAGTACGCATATTTTGAGTTTACAGTATTGTAAACCTTTTAGTTTTGTATTCTTAAGCGGAAAAAGTAATCGTTTGAATTTAGTCATGATTGTTTCTGAATTTAATTTACTGCTTTTAGTCAAAGCTTATACAAATCATCAATAAATAACTAATTGTTTATGTTGAACAAAGTTGTCGGCCCATGACGGGTGAACCGAATTCGGTGGATCAAAGTGTGAACCGGGACCGTGGACCTAGTCCATTTAGCGAACCCAATTGAGATAGGCTCAAAAGACCTATATATTAAGTCCATTGTGCCCAAATCTCATTTAAGGGCTTATATATAAGGAGGAAAGGAAGAGGGAGTGATTCCATTCTTTCATGAAGCCACCAAAAATGTGAGAGAGGGAAAGGAAGCCTCTCTCTCTACTCGCTCCTCATTCGTCTATGGTCCCGATCCGCGAGGCATCTAAGCTGCGAAACAGACGAGCACTCCTGTCGTCAACCCGATCGTGATTTGCTCGCAAGACCAACATCAAATCCGATATTGACCAAAAGTCTTCAGTTGCTGGTTGGATTGCACATCCGCTGGAATCGAGGTAGGTAACTCGAACCTACTATTATATACTGTTTATTTGTTAAATAGGTAGTTAGATTCTTTCAGTAGTATCAGAGAGGAGAACAAATTTTGGATTATGAATCAAAATTATTGTTGGTCTCTGTCTGTAATATATACCGTGAATTTATTGTATTCGACTTTCTGTCCCGAACGTCGTTTTTTGTTCGAGTTCCTCCGGAGTTGAAAACTAAAAGTTGAATTTTTGAAATTTTGATAAAATATTTGAGATCAGTGACCTCAAAAACATTAGTTGTCCAAGTTTCTTTGCGAAATTCTATCGTGAAGGTAGTCAAATCGACGAAAACCCAATCGAAAAATATTGAGTGAGAAGCTAACAGATGAATTTTTCATCTGATAAGAATGACGACGTGGAGAGTTGTGATTTGTCCACACGGCCCACTCAGAACACGGCACTTGGAAGAGCAATAACTTCGGTCAAAGTTGACCGAGACGTTGACCACTCATCGATTGCCATGTGTCACATGCGGAACATGTGAACCGATTATCGGCAACCAATCACTACCCGACACGTGTCTTATGTGACACGTGGCCTAATCAAAGGTCGACATATGGCGGAAGCTTCCGAAAGAAATTCTGGATAGATATGCCACGTGGACTAATGAGAATCTGTCACGTGTCATTATCGCTACATGGCATCTACATCACTGTGACACGTGTCACACACGTCACGATGGCACGTGTTATCCACATCATCAGAATTTGGACCAATGAAATTGTGACACGTGTCAGCATGACACATGTCTCCATGCGACTGCAACACGTGGCGGCATTCTGGAGTCCAGCGTGTCTTGCACGCTCGGCATGTGATCGCGCCTCGGATGGACACGTGGCACATTTCGGCACGTCACACATGTCTTGACCTCCAAATTTCGTAAAAGTTTTGGCATAATTAAAATTTGGATTTTTCTGGAATTTTTGACATATTTTTCACAATTTTTTGAGTTCTAAAACTATTTTTTTCAATTTTTTTGGATGTTAAAAGTGGTGTAAAGATTATGAAAAATGTGTTTTCTGCCAAGAATTATTTTGAAAATTAGTTTTAAAAATAATTGATTTTAAAAACATGCAAATATGGTTCTCATTTAGATAATTGAAATGAGATTTCAATTATTTGGGGAATACACGAGTGCGTATATACCAATTTTATTTGTAATTTATTACGAATATGCGAATGAGGTAAAACCATGTTGCATCGAAGGAAGTGCGAATTAAGGAAGAATTTGCGCGACTCCCAAAATGAGTATTTTGTGATTGTGGATGTTGTAAAAAGAGTAAAATAATTGTGCATAAGTGTGCATAGGTGATGAAGATTCGTTTACTTCATAAGAGATTATGATTCTCATCACTAATATTGGTTAAAGGTATTGATCCATACTAGAATTTCATGGAAACATGATTCTCTAAGTATCTTGGAAAGATACTTAGAGATTCTAAAAAATAAAAACGTTTTGACATTGATATATCCAATATTAAACCATGATTGCAAAGAAAGATCATGAGACGTGGTAGATTCACTTTAAGGTCGTTTGATTTATAGAATTCTTTGAAAAGTTGGTACAACCACTTTTGAATTATGTTCTAACATATTGGATTGTGGTCCATTATATATCCAAAATTGGTAGGTATAAGCTTAGTGCTATATGTGTTTGGAATTATATTGGAGATATTTAAACATTATTCGTGTGTTAATACTAACCAATGTTAATGTACGTGTATTAACATTGAAATTGATTGTTTGGATATCATGTTGATTCAATAAATGATAATGATTTCATTTATTATTTTTGGCTTATTGTTATGTTGATTTGCCTTAATTTAATATGCAATATTTTATATATTGAATATATTGTTTAATTATTGAGTTTGTCTAAATAATTGAGATGGTCAACATGGATTCCCCTAAGTCAAGTGGACTTTAAAAGTGAATCCAAACAGTCATTATTTATTGTCTATAAAATTAAATATAGTATAGTTAATTTTTAAGACCGATATGGTACATGTCCACCTAGTGTACATTTCGATTCAAAACTTAATAAGAGGTCATGCTAGTTTAATTTTGGTTGGATAGTAAATATATGTGTATTGCTATGACTTACTTTTGTGAAATTATGTCTTTTTGTTTGTCATATTATTTATGATATTCACTGCTTGTAAAGAAGATTGATGTTGATTCATACAAGCACATATGTTGATCTTAGACGGCAACAATTGTAAACCCTAGATTATGAGAATCTAGCGTGTACTCTAAGAGCAAAAGCTCGTGCCATTTGAACTTGGCTAAGATTGAATTCAAGGAGAAGTAGTATATCACTCAATACATTAATGGACCGTAATGTCTATAGATGTGGAAGTAATAAAATTCCATTGTGTCTATCATCTTGTAAGTAAAAAGGATGATGAAATCACTTTGGTTGTTTTTTACAAGTATCGATGTGCAATAATTTTGTAAATTGCATTTAACGAATAGTTATTTGGAGTGACACAAACTAAGCTCGTGTTTTTTGACCATCAACACTAATATTTGTTACAAGTATCCTAATCATGTGAGTAAAGGTATAAGGCCTATATGATTAGAGAGCTAGTGATATTGGTCATAAATAGATCAAAGACGAGGTCCAAAGTTTTTTTAACCACTTCTTGTTGGAGAATTTTCCCGGAGGATGCTTTGGTTAAGTTTGGAGAGCGGAAGCGAGTGGGAGTGAGGCATGAAAAACAACACAAAGATTTTTATAGTGGTTCGGTCAACTATGCCTATGTCCACTACCTAAGTCTCACTTAGGCTTTCCACTAATAACGGAGATTGATTACGACTCAATCCAACAAAGTCTTACAACAAGGTTAATTGCGGCTCATACCTCTAAAGGCAACAAGGTTCATTGCGGCTCAAACCTCTAAGGCCAACAAGGTTGATTACGGCTCATACCTCTAAAGCCAACAAGGTTGATTACGGCTCAAAACTCTAAGGCCAACAAGGTTGATTACGGCTCATACCTCTAAAGCCAACAAGGTTGATTACTGTTAGTGTAGCCCTAGCCCCAAGCACATTGTTTACCCCTTTATATTTGATATATATAGTATGAGGCATTTTTCATCCTGTTTCTTATTTCTGTGCATATTTAATTGGATGAATTATCCATGAATAGTGGTTCTGATTAAGTTATCAAATATGATTTTGATAGTAAAACCATAATCCGTAAAAGAACGCTATTCTAAATATCCCTAGTCAATCATTGTCATGGGAATGACAATGAATGAAGACTAGTATGTACCTTTTGAGATGATCATGTTTTGCGGATCATAGGATATGAGATATCAATCAGAGTACATA
>CAODLS010365115.1:0-35259 GCA_948243855.1 Flueggea neowawraea
TGAATTGGAGAGGGAACGCATAGCTTTGGAGTTGGAGGAGGAAAAGAGAGCCCAAGCTGCACGTGAGAAGGTTCTGCAAGAGCAAGCAAAGAAAATAGAAAACTTGAGCTCAATGGTTTTGTACTCTTCTAGGGATGAGAACCGGGACCAATATAAAAAGGTTCTATATGTGCAATTTAACATGATTCATCTTATTCTAATGCATAATGAGTTCCAACATCAATTATTTGACAATTTTATAAAAAAGGTTGGAATTGTAAACAGAGGACTAGCATATTATTCTGATAATCTTTTATTTTCTGATCCTTTTTGTTTTCTGTTTGTTAAAAAACGTGTGGTTCATTGTGAAAGTTCATGCCTTTAGCATGTTGCATGGGCTTGTAGGACTAGTGCTGTGTTTGCTTGAGATTCTGTTCCATTTAACTTGACAAGGTTGACAATAGAAGAAAGAAGCTTTTCTAGTGAACATTAGGATCAAAAAGGCTTCCCAATCAGGAACTCTTTATTCCATTTTTCTGTTGACAAGATCAAACAAGTAATGCCATAATGAAGATCAATGGTGGACTTGCTGGTGTTTTGTTAATTGGGATTAGAATTCACTGTTTACGAGATTGATGGAGGCGTTTATTCCTTTTATTGATGGGTTATGAAGTAGATGGCATTGTCATGCTTTTGCAGCTTTTTCAATATTCCAAATTGAATCTGTATTTTGATTTGTGCTGAGTGAACAAGCAGGAATTTTGTTGCATTTCATACTACATTGGTCTTTTTGATTATTTATCCGATTTGAGTTGGTAATTTATTAATTCCTGTACTTTAATAATATTTCCTTCTTTAATCCATCCAAAAAACATACAATATCATATCATTTAGTAGTTCTTCATTGAAAGGGAACTTTGGTTGCTTGTGATGATCATTGGGAAACTAGAAGTTATTGGTTGCATCATGGTTATTACTATATTCTGCATTATCCTTTCCAGTTTCTTAAAATCTCCTGCGTTCAAAAGGTCCATTTGTCCTTTACAATTTTAATATGTGTTGCTGTAGGGGAAAAGGCGGCAGACTTGGTGCCCAGGCAAACTTTCCAGGGAGACTCTTCAAGAGGTGTTACTTTTCTTTCTCTGAACTGTATTTAATTCATCTATTTCATTTTACTTATGAATATGATGTCTCTCTTTGCTATGTTGACTTTCTTGAGGTCTATGCGCTTGTATTTATTGGTGTTTCATGTTGTTTGACTAGTGAAGACCATTATTAAACTGAGAATATCTCCATGGAGTTTTTTTTTTGATAATTAGTTCCATGGAGTTTTTATGTATTCTATTTGGAATTTAGAGGATTGTCTAGGTGAATTTTACTGAATGATTAGAGTTTTTAATGCTTTAGCTTGTAGAAATTCTTGCAAACAGCAATCCAAAAACTCTTCTAGAAATTCATACATGATGGCTGTGTATTTATAGTCTGTTTATGTATTCAATTATTTAAAAAAATTATGTGAATTCCATATCAATAATGTTAATTCTTTTTGCTGGTTGTTGTCTCTTTGGTGCGTTGGTATAATAAAAGATTGATCTCTGAGGAATTACTTTTCTGTGATTTGAATTGTAAATGGAGCAACATTCAATTTCATGACGCAAGCATCAAAACTTCTGGTTTGAACTTTAGGTGGATACCAACGTTCAATCAAGAGCTTCTGTTGTAAATCCCATGAAGGCCAGTTGTGATGTGGGACCACTTCTTCCTTTTGAAGAATTGCTGAGTGATACTGGAGATGGAGCCAACATCTTGCAGCAAGATGACGATTCTAGCAGTAATAATGGATCACAAGACTCAGCATCTCCAGATCCATGTGCTTTGTTGTGTATAACAAACAGAAGAAAGCAGCCAACAAAGAGGAAAGCCTTACCTGTGGTTTGCACCAACCCTTGTAACTACATGTGCATGTGTCAGCTTAAAATTTCAACGTCATGATGTGTTTTCATCTGTCAGGAAGACCATGGATTGGAAGAAATGCAAGCAGAATATGAAGAATTGTTTCTCAAATCTGAAACTGAGGTTTCTTTCTTGGTGTTCTTTTTGTACAATAAATTTGGTAAACTAAAGCTTATTATTATTTATTCATTTCTAATGTTTTTCTGCACAGAGAATTATGAGTGACGTACAGATTGATTGCCAAAGGAGATGGTTGGTCAATGCTGATATACTTCAATGCATGAACTGTAATTGCTGTGCCACTTATGATGGCCACAAAAGCACCACTTATGTGGACAAAAATGCAAGTTTAAGGGAGACAGATGCCATTCTTGTCATCAAACAACTCCAAGAAAAGGTTTGCATTTGTTTTTCTTTCCTCTTAACTTATTTCATGGTATCATGTTTTGAAGCCTTTTCTCTTTCCTTTCAAGTTCTGCATATAGTTTGTCATTGAAATCTTGAATCCACAGGGAGAATGATTTTTTTTTTTGTCATCCTTAAGTTTGTTTTATAGTTTTTCATTTGTAATTGTCTTGCAGATTGAAATGTTGGAAATGGATACATCTTCAAGTCAACAAAATCTAGAGAATGTATACGAGCTAGCAACAGAACAAAATAAATGTGCCATTGAGAAGCTTGAAGAGGTAATTGTAGTTTCTGATCATTGTCATGCTACGATATCATGTGTTGACAGCTAAATGAAAATATAGATCCTGAATCTTGTCAAAATTGGGGCATCCTTTCAGTAAACGCTACCGTATAGCTCATTATCCATAATTGTGGATCACTCATTACATTTTTGCCGAATTTGGATCTGGGATATAAAATGAAATTCCCTCTCAGTTTGGCAAATTGTTTATTATCTAAGCAAATACCTTTTCAATATTTGAAGCAAGAAAAGTATGGCCTTTATTTCTACTTTGGTGGAAGACCTAGCTAATTTGATGCGTTTTTCATCATATATTACTGGTAAATCTGCATCTACTGCTGCTGCAATTGTCATGCATTTCTCTTGTCTATTAGCTGTCCATTTTATGAATATCAAACAGGAAAAATGTTTATTTGTAGAATTATTGTTGGACAAGGCAATGTTCACCATTGAGTTAAGTCCCAGGGAACACATATAGAGCATCTTTGTTTTTTATATTAATTGTATGGTTGCTAATTTTTGGTTGAAGCTATTCACATTGATGGTGCTATATCAAGTATATTTTTGTGGATAAACAAACTATGAATTTATCGACTTGAAATTGAACCTTGTTGATCAGTTTGGACCCTTTGCTCATGCTGTTACAGATTTTCAAGTAAAGGCTTTCATTTAATGGACAGAAAGACAACAAATATTGATGTTACATTTCTTTTTGTACTCTTTTTTTGGCTGTCATTGAGTAAATAAAAGATGTCAATGGTGTTATATGCATGCATTTCTTTTTTACATTTTACGCTTAATTTTCCCCACAATTTGTTGTGAATCTTTTCTTCTCTGTTTAGTCCCCTTTTCTGGTCTTTGAGCTGATCTATGGTTGCAATTTCTTAGCTACAAAAAGAGCTACAAATTTCAAGGGAGGAGGCTAGGGTTGCACGTGAACAACTTGCTTCCAGTGAATCTGCAAGAAATGATGTGCGTGTCTTCTATTTTTCTTTTCATCTCTTTGACAATGCTTACTTTGTTTGATGTTTTGCCCAAATTTAGAGAATTTGTTCTTTCTCATAAATAGGTGAATGATGACTCTGCCATAAGGCTTTCGCTGGAGATTGAAGATATAATATCTGAACTTCAAAACTCTAGAACAGTTATTGAAGATGTATCCTTACTCTTGGATGAGGTTTTTCAGAGTTTCTCTGCTCTCTTCAATGAATTCAATGTGAGTAATCTTGGAAACAATATTCTGATGAATGATTTCTTGTTTGCTAGTAATTTGATATTAAATATTGATATTTATTAAACTTTTCCTACAGCTTCAGGACACTTTGGCAAAAAAATAGCTGTCTGGGTTAGGCTTCTTTAAAATTAAGGATGTGGAACTGAGTCTAATTACTTGGGGAAATAGTTGAATAATTGTGATTCAATGACGTCTAGCTTAATTCACAATTGCTGTTGGGCGCTCGGAATCATGGATGAGTGAATTAATAAGTCTGTTAAGAAAAGAGAGAAAGGACAGCCCCCCATGCGCAAACATTTTTCGATATAAACGAAATCTTTATATTTTAGTTCAGTTTCTAAATTCAAGTCTTTGATAAGTATGCATAAAGACTTGCATAATCTTTACTATCACGGTTAATTAGCATACATTTATTGGGGAATTGTTATAATATCCGCAGGTGTCAAATACATGTATTAGAGAATTGTTATAATATCCGTAGGTGTCAAATACTGCTTATTTTAAATAATTAAAATTTTTATTCCGATGACTGTTTATTTTTATTTCTCGTTTCACTGAAAATCTAAATGCACCATCTTGCTGCAGTTATTTCACAATCATAAGTTCTACTTATAATGCAGGATTTTAAGGCATCAATGCGCCAGAACTCTTCTGATCAAAAGTTGATTGTTGCTAATCATGAGAAGCTACACTTCTTGATCAAGCAGAGAGTAACAGAAGTGGAGAATGAAAAGGCATGTGAATATCAGTTTGACGAATGAATTTACACCACTTATGTGACCATGACTGACACTTGTTATCTGCTCGATTTTCTGAAAAAATGCAGCTTCTTTTATATAATCAGTCTGCTGATCTCCTGAAACAAATAGAAGAACTAATCCATGGTACTAAAAAATATGAAGATTCCTTGAAAGTAAGTAATTTAAGTGATCTGGTTCCATTTTATATTCATCATATGCATTAATATATGAATTGGAAAAGGAAGATTTTGTTTTCCTTGACCATCTTATTTTGTCACTAAGTCATGGTACACAATTTTATTAACTATGTTACTAAAAATTTTGTTTTCCTTGACTATCTTAATTTGTCATTGCAGGCACTTTCAGAGCAACATGAATTGGAAAAGGCAGATTTTCTCTCAGAGATTGAAATCCTGGAAAAGGAAATATCATGTTTGTCATTGAACTCTTTGGCCAAGGAGAAGGAAAGCATGAGAAAGGATCTTGAGAAAACTAAAGTGAAGTTGAAAGAGACAGAGTCCAAGCTTAAGAATGCAATTCAGGAGAAAACGAAACTAGAGGTTTTGTGCATTATTGGTTCTAGTATGTCATCTAAATAGCTTGATTTATTTATATTCATAATAATCTTGTTTAACATTGTAGGGTGAGAAATCATTTGCTGAAAGGGAGGTGAAACGATTGCAAGGACAGAAGACACTTCTTGAACGTGATATTAGCAAGCCTGACTCACTTGCTGGTAGAGGGCGTGATTCAGTAATTGAGAGGAATCCAAAGGGCTGTGATGGAAAAAAGCCAAAAGGTCTTGCAGCCACATTTGAGCAGACAATGCAGGTGATGCCTATGAAATATTAGTATCTATTTTGTACTAGTGCTGTTATGAAAAATTAGCGCTAATCTTCTTTTTCAGTTTTTCCTCCCCTACTTTCTTTTGTAAATGTTTCACTATGTTATCAGATGCTTGTTACCTTATGTTGTATCCAACTATTGTTTGCTAAACCTCCCTATTTGGTATTGCTATGATTTCACATTTAAACCTTGTTAGTTCATTTCTAATGAATTTTGAAACTAAATTATTCAGCTTTGTTTATGATCTTATTCTCTAAAACAATGCAACTCTGTTATGATATATCCTGCATGTTTTCCTACCTAGGAAAGTAGGAATTTTTTTTTACTCTTTTCAGCTTGATGGCAGTTCTACTACTATGGTGTCCCTGTGAGAGAACTAAAATCAATTTAAATATGCCGATCTAAGTGTTGATCTTTTTCCTTTTTCCCTTCCTTTTGCCTTCCCCCCCCTTTATTTAGGAAGATTACAAAAAGCTGGAAGTTCTGGCATTTGAGATGGAAGCAACTATTGCTTCTTTGGAAGAAGAATTAGCGGCTGCAGAAAAGGAAAAGGAAGATGCTATATCTAGAAATGAAAGTTTGGCTTCCGAGTTGGAAGCCATGTGTGAAAAGTTGGGGATATCTAATACTGAGTTGGATGTATTGCGTCAAGAGCTTTCCAGCCTTGTAAGTTTCCCTTTTTCAGGCCTTTTCCTCTCCTTGTGTGACTACGCTGCATAATTTTTTTGTTGCTAGCAAAGTAACTTGTGCGGTAATGTTGTTGTTTTCTTTTTTGCTTTTTTGTTATGCTTCTTTTTTTTTTAACTTATACAGAAACTAAGGTTGGAGGACTCAACGTTTGAACAGAAAAAAATTGAAAGTTCTATCAAATTGTTATTAGAAGAGAAGGAAGAATTATCAATGGTAATGTGGTTATTAAGATAAATAGTAGATAAACTCTTTCTTTTCCCTGGATTTTACTGGCAAAATATTGTTCATGAAATTTCATCTTGATTTTGCAGCAACTTACAGAGTCCCTTTTGGAAATTGAGGAGGAAAAGGCACTATGGTTAGCCAAGGAAAAAGCTTCCATTGAAGCCATAGAAGAGAAGACAAAATCATGCAATGCAGAGATTGAAATGTTGTCAAAAGCAATGTCAGAGGTAAGCTACAAAATCTGACTTTTCTAGGTTTGCGAGATACTGTTGAGTTGGTTCAGATTGGTTTGTCGCTAGCATGGCACTATTTGGAACTGTCCAAGTTGCCTGATAAATGTACAGCTTGTCAAATTGTCATGATTTTATCTCTTTGTTTTTTGTGCATTGGAGTTGATTAACTCTCAGCTAAGATCAGTTACACCCCAATTCTTGGCACAATTAACAGAAGGGTTATTAGTGTGCCTAGGATATATGATCAAAAGATGATTGCTCCTCTTGCCATTAGCATTATGATAATTAAATGGACTTATTGAATTGTCAGGTAAAGAGCGAACTAGAGTCTTGCAGGAAAGAGTGCAAGGTCCTAAGAGAAAAGTTATCATGTTCTGAAGAAAATGTAAAGTTGGAAAAGAAATGCAGGTCAGTCTTTATCTTCTTCTTACTATTTTTTTTCCCAGTGTTTATAGTGCTGGCATTCAGAATATCTGTTTTTCATAGACATGAACCTTTCAGCACTTGGCCTATTGTATATTATGTCTTAGATTACAGTAATATGCACTCGCCACATTCTTGATGTGGGACTAGACTACGCATATCATATTTTAGTATCAACCTTTTCATTTTTCAGCATGTTGTACATCATGTTTTAGGATATATTGATATGGACAAAATAAATCTTTCGTAGAAATAAATGCATTAGAATAAGTTCTACAAAGCCTCAGGCAAACTGAGCTCTACAGTATTGGAAACTTTCTTCTAATGGCTGACAGGATAGTTTTTATTAGAGCTTAAGCACTTGCCTCACTTTGGTCTGGTCGGTTTTGGAAGTAAAGATTAGTCAAACAGAATGGTTTGAGCTTGTAATTATGTAATACAATTAGGTTGATTTTGTGGTTATCAAATCTTTATTTGAGTATTGTGAATTGCTTTCTCTGGGAAACTGTTATACCAATGGGTAACTTGCTTTCCAGTTTCTGCTTTCGAATACTGAACTATGGCGAAGCATTTGCTGAGAGACAGTAGATAGAGCTGCCGCGTACTTTATGCAGAAAAATTGATAGTGATACTATCATGGAGTTCTTTTACTTCTAGATTTGCTCTGAATAATCAACAGTTGAGACATATGTGACGTTATGGGTCTTGCTTGTGAAAAAATACATAACGTCAATCACAAGAAAAAGAATAGTTTTTTTTTTGTTGGGTGGGTGGGGGGATCTGGAAGGGGTGTTGATGAGAATGAACACCTTCAAACTGAAACTTCTATTTCCCATTTCTGATATTACAGTGCAGAAAAGTCTGCAGAGATTGATCAACTGAAACGTGAAATGGAAATTGCCGCTGCGGAGAACATGGAGTCTCAAGAGGTTGGTTTATCATTTTTTTTTTCCTTGCAAATTTATGGTTATATCACATAATGTTACTACATGAGAATGTATAGCGTTTTTTACTCTTTTTTTTTCCAGATTTTGAAATCAAATTTGGAGGGATCATCTGTTGAACTTCATCATGCTCGTATGAAAATTAATGAACTTGAAAAGGAGTTGAGTGTTCTCAATAAAGACCGAGAAAATTTGTTGTCCCTAGTTAAGGAGTTGGCGACAGGATTTGAATCCCAAAATAACATCCAGGTACCAAATACAAACTCATTTGGCAAGGAAGTTGTATTTAGTAAAAAATACTAATAAAAGGTTTTCCGATCATTGGTTTGGAAAGTGTCCAGATAATTAATTCAAAAAGCATACAAAATGTGGATTATGTTTAATTAATGATGCCAAAAGATTACTTTGCTGTGGAGGTTGGAAAAGGATTTTGGTCATGAAATGGAACAAGAGAAAAAGGTCTATATAATTTGCTTTCTGAATTCTTATCCAATCAATAAATATGCATCATTAATATGGACTATGGCTGTGGTTTGGTAGCTTGAATTTCTAAAATTAGCTAAGTCAAGTAACGTTGACTTGCAATCAAATGGGGCACCCTAATAGTTGATACTAATACAACTACTGGGTCATAACTAAACTCTCACCTACCATAGATGGGTTTGCACTTAAAAACTTAGAATTTGGAAAATTAACTAGTCTGTTTGTGCAACAAAGAAAGGAATGTTTGAGGGCTAGGACTGGAGAGTAGCAGGTCAATGTAGAGAAAGTAGAACTTAGACGGGAATACATTACAATGACATCGTCGGTTTTCCTAGTCTAACGTCATTTGTTCCTGTAGTATGCGCTGTACTTCTTATCTGAAACCAATACATTGCCTGATTTCTGCTGCAAATTGCAGGCGAAAGCACGAGTTGAAGAGCTGAGTAGAGTAATTCTCAACATGGAAGCAAAGGAGCAGAAAGTAAGTCTCCATCTTGATGTCTACTTTACAATCTTACTGCTTGGTATAACCGTAAAAGTTCTGGAAGAATATTGGGATGGCATAGGATGTTTCTCTGTTTGCGGAACATTCAACTCTCAACTGGACTGAGCTAGTGCAAAATTATAGTTCCATGCTTCATTCTCATCCGCCTTTACATTTTCAATTTGCTCGTTGTCATTGAATTTGTGAAATATGCTGTCATCATTTCATTGTATGGATAACAGGATGAAGTCAATCGTGGCATCGAAAAGGCGAAACTCAGGATGAGACTTCGTGGGACGCAAGCGAAATTGGATGCATTACGTTTTCGGCACAAGGAACTCGTAGACGAATGCGATCATATGAACAGAAGGTTTGCGGAGGCTTCGAGAAAGCTGAAAGATCAGTTGGCGTCATCCGCCATCGAGACGCTTAACCTGAAGAAGCAGCTTGCAGCTGCAAGGGGATGATGAAATGCCATCAGAACTTTCACATTCTTTTGTCTACGGAGTTTTGCTGTACATTGTGATTGATTTATATATCATTAGCCTTTTGTATATGCTGATGATTTCTGCACATCATCTCTCTTATGAAGTCGTCAGGTTAGTTGTTTAGAGGTAGGCTATGAAAAGGAATGATTCGACGCAAGGAGATAAGACATGCTTAAACTTATAATACCAGATCATTTTGATTTATGTGACGTAAAATTGAAAAACAAGGTTTAGCAACAAACCATTTACTTCCAACAAGTTTTGGGAGATGAATTTCAGCCTCAAATTACAAAATTATAGTTATTATTTGCCTTGAAATGACAAGTTCGATGAGCAAAATATTTTGAGGTAGAACAATCAGCGGCGTAAACAGCAATATGAATGTCAGGAACTGACTACCAGTAAATTGCAAAGATTAAAGCCTAGCCACGATGTTATTTACGTATCCTCATTCTGCCCCAAAGATTTAAAGGGTGAATAAGGTTTTCAACACAGTAATGCCTGCATTCTGCCTCAAAGATTTAAAGGGTAATTAAGGCTTTCAACACAGTAATGTCTGTATAAATAAGAACACTAGCTACTGCAGTTGAAAAATGCATTAGCTGCGAATTCCTCCATTATGATAGTAACTGTATGCTTTCATCAAGTCTGAATATCATCTGTATAGTTTTGCTTTTGAAGTATTGTTTTTGTCGCAATGAATCTGTTAACTTTTGAAAGTAAAATAAAGAATAACGAGAATAAAATTGAAACAAAAATCATAGTAAATTAAACAAAAATAATAAAAAACATAGTAATGCAGTTTGTCATTGATTAAAAGTACATTACATGCACTAAACATAAAAGAACTAAACACTAATAATGATAAACTCAAATTAAGAGGAAAAAGAAATAGGAAAAGAAAAGTATAACGTATCACAATACCCCCCACTTGACTGCTACAGCCTCACAAATCCTTGAGATACACCAGGCAGCACTCAGTGGATAACCAGAAACTGACATTTGCAAATAACAACAAACAAATTGTCAAGCTAACGCCACAAAAAACTAAATCAAGCAAACAAAAATCAAGCTAACACCACAAAAACTTAATCAAGGAAAAATAAAGTAGCACAGGGAGATTTTTACGGTACGGACGAGATTAAAGGCAAGCAGATACTGTTGATTAAGAGATGATACACAAGAGAAGCCATCTTACAGGCGCAAAGAATAAAGCCAAAAAACAAAATGAAAGAAAATTATAATTGCTAGAATACTATGTGCAACATTGGACTCCAGAAAAAGAGGGGGGAAAACAACCGAAGATAGTGAAAACAGAGAAAGCTTACTTGCTATAAAATCGTCTATGTAATCACAATCAATTTTCCCATGGGCCATCGCACCAACCTGAAGATTAGTAAGTGATGTGTCATAAATGATATCACGACATAAGGCAAGTTTGATGGAAAACAAGATACAAGCATAGAAAGCATAAAAAGCCTTAACATACCACAAAAACAAGGTCCACATCATCTCCAACTGTAGCTACATACTTTTGCATTTCGACCAATTTTTCTGAACTATAGGAGAAACCTGATAAAATAGGAAGCAACTTTTGAGATTTCTAGAATCAGACTATCAGTTCATGAATCAAAAACCTGTAAACTTAGGTCACCTATTCTACGAGAGCTGACTGGTAGGTACTGGGTTACAGGATTCTTGATAACACGCAACAATTTCTCACGCTTATCCTTAGCAGTTATACTTAGTTTCTGAAGCAGCTGCACTGAAACATCAAATGATATAACGAAAGGCAGATCAGATCTGTTCAAACTTAATAAAGAACCATAGTTCTCATCATTTTCATTTATTTTGTGGTCTAATGAACTTACACATGATGCCGGCAAATCGTTTATATGTCCTTGGTATACGAACATGTGGTTTCACCTCAAAAAGTACACCTTTCTCTGTTCTCACATACACGGCCCGAACCATCCCAGCCTTATTCAACGGGCTATCCAAGATAGTAAGGAGTGCCTGCAGACATTGATATTGTGGCTCTAATATAAGGAAAATGATTTGAAACAAAGCCTAAATCCCACAATCAAGACAAAAGTTACCAAAACTAATGGTCTAAATATATTATAACACATTGACACATGACATTAATCATGGTTTTTGAAAAAAAGAGGCAAAGAAGTCGAGGTCAGGAAATGCCGCACAATTAGAAAAATCACCAAATAAAAGTAGCCTTCAGTAGCAATTCGAACTAACCTGGAAAACAATGTCAGGTCTGTAATCAGCAGGATTTTTGTGATTCTTCTTCAAGAAATTATAGTGGTCTTCAGAATTCAAAATTTGGTAAGTCTGCTGATACAAAACTAATCAGATGGAAGAATAGATTTGAAAAAGTACCAGAAAACTGATTCACCACAATTATAAGAAAAGAAAACCAACACCGTAGAATTCAATACAGTGTTGCAATAACCTGATAGAAACATTCAAGTAACTCTTTGCAACTAACTTTAAAACTTCAAACTTCAAATAAACTGTAAAAAGTTGAGACTAGCTTATGAACTGAATAATTAGCTGATAGTATGAAAAGATAATGGATGGGTTCCGTACCTTTCCAACTTTTGCAACTTCCAAAGAGGCCTTCTCAAGGACAAAGGTAATCCCACGTTTTTTGGTCTTTGGATCACTAGGTACAATTGGGATACCCTCCATTTCATTTTCTTGTGCATCTACTGCTTCATTTGTTTCTTGTCCATTTTCATTTTCCTTCTCACTGTCTTCCATAGCATCCTCCGATTTCTCAATCATACCTCTCTTTGTAGTTTCTAAAGTTTGCTCATCGTTTTCTTCATCTTCTTTATCATATTTCTCCGTTTTTCTCTTTCGCTTATGCCCTTTAATAGCATAAGGCCGTACCATTTCTTCCCACTCAGACAAAAATAGCCTTTACCTGAGGAAGAAAACGATATTACTTCCCATAAACAGAATAAATACAACACCATTTTATCAGTCTTGTAAAACTAAAAAAAAAAATGCAAGTAAGAAATCTACAACACAAAGATACCATCTTTTTCTTTAATAAGGAATTCGCTTACCATACAAAGATGATTAAATAGCTCAAACAAAGCAAAACCCATTAAATTAACCAAACAGGAAACAAAAACGTCACCATTAAATAAAAGAACAAAAAATTATTCAGCCCATAAAACATTCCCGACTTATACACAGTAACAGAACTCTGTCCATTAATTCTTTCCCGCACATGAACTCAAGCTTATGTACAAAAATTTGTATATAAGTTTCATAGAACTGAATCAAATTAGTCATCCCAGTGCATGCAGAGAACACGAATTTTGGAATGGAAAAAAAAAGTGTAAGTTATTTACTTCATTGCAAGAGCCACATGAATAAAAAGAATTTCTTACAATGAAACTGCTGGAAACCGGTATGTGCGTCTGGTGAAGAGAGCAATTGGCACTGCAGTGAGAAAGAGGCGAAGTCGGCGTGAATGAATAAGAAAGAGAGAGAGATGCACGGCGAGGAGGTCGCCGTTGGTGGTAAAGAGACCCTTGCACAGCCCTATAAAAGAACACACCGAGACAGAGAGTAGTGTGGAGCTGGGGTTTATGGGGTTTTTCTTTTTTCGCCGTCTAGGCTTGAGACTCGTTGCTTCACCCGACCTATATATATAATATATAAATTACACAAAATTATAGCTACATAGCCAACAATTAAATGCTGTCAAAAAAGAGAGCCAACAATTAAATTACGGGCTGCTTTTGTAATAACTTTTTCTTCAAAATTACAAAATGAATTATAATTTGTCAGAGATTTTTTTAGTCGAAAAAATTTAAAACATAAACTAAATCAACAAAAAATGACACATTATTTTTATTTTCATTTTATTCTATTTTTATTTATATTTTATTTTGAGTTTATTTTCTTTTATTTAATTAAATTCTTACTTGTTTGATTTGCTTTTTTAGTTGAAAATAAAATTAAAACAAAAACTAAACCAACAAAAAAATACATAATTAGTATATTTAATAAAACAAAAAATAATTATAAAAAACTGAGTAACAATAGAATAAAAGTTCAAAAAAATATAAGTTTTGGGTGTTTGAAATGAAGAATTTAAATTATTTTTTTTACATAAAACATGCATTTATGTAAGTCAAAATAATTTTTTTTAAAATAAAATCAGTAAGAAAACTCTTATACAAATAGAATAAATAAAGAATATAAATAAAATAAAAACAACATAGATGTAAGTTTCACGTGTATGGATAATGTGTGTATGTCACCTGGGTTAAAGGACAACTTGCTTAGAATTTAAAAAATTGGAGAACCTCTCGTAAAATTTTGTAAAACAATTCTGTTAATTGAAAAGCGAACCATGCGGCGATAATTTGTGTTTTTTTTTTGTTGGTATCTCCCGTAAATTCCTCTAAATTATATACTCTAGCATTTCTTCTTTTTTTTTTTGAAATCTTAATTTTGCAACTATAACAAGATAGTCAAAGTGTTTCTCACAATACCGGAGAGTTGAAACTATTTGCAAAAATAACATCCTATTTACTGCAAATTTATATGTCCTCTACTATCAATTTTTCGTCACTCTCTCTTTTCTCTCCCTTCATCTGACTCTCCTTCTATTTCTCTCTCATGCTCTTCCTTCCTCTATCGTCGCCATCCTCCCTTTCTCCTCCTCAGCCACGCCACGATCTTGGAATTTTGCACTCGCATGTCTCCTCCTCAGCCAATATCGATGTGAACACCATTGCAAATGGATCTCCGACATCGTCATCATTGTTACTCTACTCTCATCCCTCTCCTGTCTCTTATTCCCTATCTCGTTAGTTACTGTTTGTTAAGGTCGGAGATCGAGAGAGAGGTGGTGTCACTATCGACATATGGAGAACATGAACAATGAACGAACATCATGAGCGTGAATGATGTGTGGTGGCAGTGGTGATTTTATGGACTGACGAGGTGTGTGCAATCTCACTGACTATGGTTCTTTTGTAGTTGTGTGCTTTACGTGCTTTCAATGATCAAGATCTATTTATGTTGGTCTTCAGAATGACAATCCAAGAGGGGGTTCAATTGGATTTTGTGCAAGTTTAAAACCTCGTTAAAATTTTTTTGCAAGTCAAAACAAATAATAAAATTCTTTGCAATCAAAATCAAAGTTAAATGCAAAAGAAAAAAAATCTAATCCACACACAAAATAAATTAAATGCAAGACAAAGTAAATGAGTTGAGGGAAGAGAGATAAAATTTGATTATAGTGGTTTAGTCCTCCTTGACCTACTTTCACTCCTCTAGAACTCTCAGAGAATTTTAATCCAATATATCCTCACTTCCTAGTGGAGGAAAACATTTTACACCATTTGTTTTGGGAGGCTCAACAAGCACATCGTTTCACCACTTGTTTTTGCGGGCTCAACAAGCAAACTGAACCACTAGTTTTTGCCGGCTCAACTAGAAAACCATTTCACCACTTGTTTTTGCAAGCTCAACAAACAAATCAAACCACCAATTTTTTGCGGGCTCAATTAGGAAACCGTTTCACCACTTGTTTTTGCGAGCTCAACAAGCAAACCGAACCATCATTTTTTGCGGACTCAACTAGGAAACCGTTTACCTCTAGTTTTCTAAGACGCATTGCTACCACTCTTATTTTCTAAGGCATAACAAGGAAACCTATCCACTTTCAAGAAAATAACATTGCTTGTTACAAAAACAACCCAAGATATATTAGATTTAAGCTCACACCAACCCAAAAATATGATAGCAATTAAATAGCTCAAATTGGTATAAATGTAGAGAATGAGAGAGAAAATGAATAGCAAGTTTAGCATAGGTCTCTCTTTTTTGTCTTCTGATCTGGAACATCTATATATAGCTACTTGCAAGAATATAACTGTTGAAAGCTTCAAAGTAGCTATTATAAGAGAATAGAAAATATTGTCTAGTAATGGCGTCACGGTTTTCTACGTGTGTAGCAACAATCTACGTGCATAGTGCATAACTTCATCATAGTCCTAAGCGTGGTGTTCTTCCTTTTGTGTGCATTGCATAGTTCTAGTAGCTACTGCCTGTAAAACATTTCCTTATTGCGCGTTTAGCTAGCCTTCTGTATGCGTAGATCAAACACTCTTATGTGATTTGGACATATCTTCAATGTGCATTAACGTGTTTCCAAGATCACACCTTTATTTCTTCACGTGATTGTGTCAGCGAATATTCAAATTCAAATTTCGAAGAATGTCTTGGCTTTGTCCGCATTTACAGCACGTCTACGAACTTAGTTTTTTCACTATGTGCATAGCTTGTCTTTCTTCAAAGTTGCCACTTTTATCCTTCTACGTGCATTGCACAAAGGATCAATGCGTCTCTGACTTGTCTTGTGAGCTCTCTTCCGTTTTCATCACAATCTCGTCTACATGCCTTGAGCTCTCCTTTATATGCATAGTTTGATTGCACTTCCAGACAATAATACTCTGCAACCAGCTACGTGCATTGAGCCCCTTCTAAGTGCATAGAGAAATCCTGGAGCTTTCTATCTTCTGTTATAACACATCTACGGGCATTGCATATGGTCTGTGTGCTTAGCACTTCTATTAAGTGCTTTAATGCCATCTTTATATCTTTTGTGTGCGTAAACAAGTCCTAACGTTCATTGTTGCCACAGTTCAGAGAATCTGCACGTTTGCATCTCTTTCAAGTATGTTTTGTACACATCATCATCAAAACTGAATTCAAGAGTTTAAATTTGATCTAACAACTTAGATTGTGCCAACATTAAAAAATTAATGTCAAACAACACAATTTGAACCATTAGATTTAACTTAGATAATTTAAATAAATCTTGACCATTAAAAGAACACAAATATATAACTACAAAAGCATCATAGCCATGTCCGTGTGGTAATGGCGGAAACCCTAGTCCCTAGGTGGATTGCCTTTGAAAATTTTTTGTGTGTAATTTTTTTATCAATAGTTGAAATTTTATAAAATTATAAGTAAGTCCCTAAAAATTTGCAATCAATCCTTAAAATTAGTCTTGAGAAATTTCTCCAAGAATATTAAACCATTTATGCACTAGTTTTATACTTATTTAAACCATTTGTGAACCTTGACAATTGTTTGTACAAATGCCTTAAAGTACTTTAAAAATTAATTTTCAACCTAAGTGGGAACTTTTACACTTTCTTAATTCCGGTTCAAGAACAAAATCAACCTAAGGATATACCCTTTGATCCCACTTACAATCACTCTTAAAAGGTATTTGTAAAAACACTCCCCAACAATAAATGATATAGTAATATAAGCAATAATGATAGAATTGAATGAGCAATATACTTGTATTAATAAGAGAGAGAAAATCAATGTTTTGATGCTTGGTTATTGTTACAAAATAAATGCTCAAGTGTTGTAGACTTGTTTGTGACCTCCCAAGCAAATATTTATACTTCTCTATTGATTTTAGGACGTTGTGAGACAAAATAGAGCCTTTGTGGTTCGATATGGGTCGCATTTAATGCAATGTCAGAGTATACTTACGTACGTGAAAATAAACCTTACTTACGTTACCTGAAGAATCTCCAGTTCACGTATGTGAAACTATACTTTACGTATAGTGATCATAACTGAAATCCTAGTTCACGTATGTTACCAATTCCTGACGTATGTGACTTTAACTCCTTAACCATCCAGTACTTTTGTTTCTCTATCCGGGGCACCTTACGTACTTGAACTAAATCTTTGTGTACGTGAACCTTTGTTCGCATACGTCACTCAAAGCCTTGCGTACGTGATATATCACTAGTTGACCATTGCTTGTACCGTTTTTCTTGTTCCACGTGAAATTCAAATATTTGTACTATGATATCAAATCTTCTATTTTGTCTCGCATGGCTTACATACATGACTATTCAATACTAAGGTACATGAGTCTTCATATCTTCAAATGTTAAAGACTTTAGTTTTCCCGCGCTTCCTTAGTTTCAACTCTCATGTACTTTGCTCAAACTTGAAGTACAATAATCCACCTTCACGTATGTGACCTATTTCTTCTCGTACGTGAATCTTGAATTTAATCCATCTAGTAGCATCAATGGCCTCTGTCTTGATTCACGTCTTCATTGACTTACTTTATACTTTACCTCACGTACGTGAAGTTCCTTCGTGTGCGTGACAATTTGTCTCACGTACGTTGATCATAACTTGGTCAATTTTTGGATTTTGTTCATCATTAAAACTTAGAAGGATCTCAATCTCGACCACCCTTAAATCACCTCTAAAATTGGTCTTTATAGTCTCCAATCTCGACTCTATAGCCCTTACTTCAAGCCTTAAAGAAGAGATCGCGATTCTCATATCTCACATCTCCCCTCTCATCTCATCAATTGAAGACAAAGCCACTTCGGGAGCACCCTTCTTTTACGCCTACCCATAAGCCTAGGATGCTCACAGTCCTTATCAACTATAGTAGAAGAATCCTCTCTCCTAAACACTTTTTCCTCACAAGTGGATAGAAGACCCAACTACAGTTAAGAGTACGATATAATTTCATAATCCTCAAAATCCCCTCATGTACCGTTTGGTTCCTAGTTATAGAAGTTCTCTTTAGGTTCAAAAAATCAACCTCAAATATTTCAAAAATATCAGTAAGTATTGAACCATAAGAGAGATTGGTCTTCTTTTGTTTCAAAGTATCCTTATATCTCGGGTTGTGTAATGTCGAAGCCTTTTCCATCATCTAATGTATGACGGTAAAAGCAAAATTCACTTGGTGTTTCTGCAGAATATGATACATCATCTCCAACTCCATTTTCTACCAATTTATGTTGGGTGTTATGTTTTGGCATGATATTTCTTGTGATAGCTCCATGAACCATTCTCATAACCACCCTGAAATCATTGTTTTCAAATTTGGTATTTTCACCCACAACCTCAATAATCGCTTTCAACCTTAAAAATTCCTGAACACCATTTTTATTCAACACTTCTACTTCCTCCACATCTAATTCAGTAGCATCAACATCTAAGTCTCCCTCATTTTTGTAATGAAAAGTTCCCCTTACATCTATAACCATTATCACTCAAATCAAACCAACTAGCCAACTCTGACTCCTCAAAACTGATATCTTTGCCTCTAACCCTTGATTTCACAATAGTATGTCCAAATTCATCAGGATTGGTAGTAAAATTGGCATAAAATTCTTTAACCAGAGATTCATAAACAAGTTTCTTAAATGTCACAAATTTATTCCCAAGCTCCCTAAATTTTGATTCAACATCTAAAACAACTTTTTTTTCATTGAATCAAGATCATAAAACTAACTATTAGTTAACTTCTCATACATCAAAACATCATAAAATACATTCTGAGTTGATTCACTAACAAATCTTGTAGAGTCATAAGCTAGTTCCTCAACCTGAGAAGTTTGAGATCATTTCTTACCCTTAGAAGAACTAGGATCATGTTGTTGCTTAGCTCTAGACTCACTCCTAGGTGGCATTGATCCAATTTTGAGCAATAGAGGACAAATTTGAAGGTTTTGGAGGCAAACTGGGTTAGACGGATTCTGCAAATTTTAGGATGTTTTTGTTTAATTTGATTGGTGAGAATATGTTAAGGAATGTCAAAAATGAGTTAGGAAGTGATTTCGAGATTGGTTTCAGTTGATTTGGGCGATTTGAAGAAAAATATGCGGTTAGGGTTCTTGAGGTTTAAAAAAAATTGAAGAACAATGACAACATATATAGATTGAGGGACTGTTTAAGTACGTTAGAAAAAAAGTCTATGTATGTGAGAGCCAAAAATTTCCTCGTTCGCATACGTGAAAGAAAATGGTCGTGTACGCGAATCATACCAAGTTTCCAAATAATGTACGCTAAATACAGGTCATATGTACGCGAATCAAAAACAAACCCAGATAACGTACTTGAAGATAGGTCTAACGTATGTGAGCCAAGTTGCAGAATCAAAACAAAATACATTGAAAGAAACATATCTTGCTTCAAGATCATATCATTTGACTATATGGACCATTTTACTATAAATGAGTGCAACTGTATGCATGAAATATACAATAAAAACACAAAATATAATCACATATCATTCATATTACACATGCCCAAACGAAATCAAATTGAATTAAAGCCTTCCTCAATTAAAGGTTTTGTAAAATTGTCATTGTCGGCCAATTGGTCATTTGTTCTCACAAATTTCAAACAAATGTCACATTTTTGTACATGATCACGTAGAAAATAATGTCTAATTTCTATATGTTTTGCTTAAGATTTTTGCTCAAATTAGTAGCATTTGTACTGTTACAAAAGATAGGAACATTCTTAAGAACAATACCATAACCGAACATTTGATTTTTAATCCATAAAACTTGAGTACAAGAGCTTTTTGTAGCCACATATTCGGATTCAACCGTGGAAGTAGCAACACTTATTTGCTTCTTGCTTACCCAAGAGATTAAGCATGCACCTAAAAAATGACATGTACCACTAGTGTTTTTTCTATCTAATTTGTAACCACCAAGATCGACATCACTATATGCAATCAAATTAAAATCTAAACATGGTGGATAACACAAACAAAAACCTATTGTGCTAATCAAATAACGAAAAATCCTTTTGCATGCAATAAAATGAGAATATTTGGGATTGGATTGAAAATGTACACATAAACATGTAGCAAATATAATATCAAGTCTAGAGGTGGTTAAGTAAAGTAGGGATCTGATCATATCTCTATAAAACTTTTGATTCATCGATTTCCCTTCCTCATCTTTATCCAGTTTTAATGTTGATGACATTGGGGTTGACACTTCTTTGCTTCCATCCATTTTGAACTTCTTTAGCGACTCGTTGGTATATTTGGATTGATGAATGAAAATTCCATCTTCAAGTTGTTTGATTTGAAGTTCAACGAAGAAGGTAAGCTCTCTCATCTTGCTCATTTTAAATTCTTCCTTCATGAGATCACAAAAATATTTGCACATAGAAGCGTTAATAGCTCAAATATAATATCATCTACACATATTTAGCAAATAAACATATCATCATCATTTTTCTTAATAAAAAGAGTATTATCAACATAGCTCTTTATATATCCATTTTGAATTAGCAAAGCACTTAATTTTCATACCAAGCCCTTGGTGCTTGTTTCAACCCATAAAGTGCTTTGTTGAGTTTCAAGATTTAGTCGGGGTGTTTATGGTCTTCAAAACCCAAGTGTGAAGCAAAAGCACATAAGAGTCAAATCGCTTCAAATCTAGCAACCGGAGCAAACGTTTCTTTATAGCCAAGTCATTCCTCTTGGTTGAAACCTTGAGCTACTAACCTTGACTTGTTTTTCATCATTTTTCCATTTTCATCAAACTTGATCATATGCACCCATTTTGTTCCAATGATTGTCTTTCTTTTAGGAGTCGAAACTAATTCCCACATATTATTTCTTTTGAATTGGTTGAGTTCTTCTTGCATGGCTTGAACCCAACACTCATCTTTTAGAGTTTATTGTGTATTCTTTGGTTCAACAATAGAGATATACACAAAGTTTCTTTAAAAATCGTTCAAGGTCTTCTAGTTTTAACTCATTCTCTAATGTCTCCAAATCACTTGCTCTATAGGATGATCTTTTACTCTTGTCCAATCCTTTGGAAGTGAAGTAAATGTATCTTCATCATTTTTGGTAGATTCTTCATTTATGTTTAGCTCCTCTAAGTCTTTTTGAATTCCACGATCATCGCTCTTTTCCAAGATACCTACATCATCATCAACAACTTCCTTTCTCGGGGGTGAGATCATATCATAAAATTTAACATGAATAGATTCTTCAACAACTCTAGTTTTAGAATTAAACCTTATATGCTTTTCTATTTGTGGACAAACCTAGGAAAATTCCTACATTCGATTTAGTATCCAATTTTCTAAAGTTACCTTTGTCATTATTCAATATAAACACTTTACAACCGAATGGATAAAAATAAGAAATGCTACCTTTCCATATTTCATAAAGAAGTTCATTTGGTCCCTTCTTAGATGAACTCGATTGATGATGAAGCAAGCGGTGTTCATAGCATCGGCCTAAAAAAGTTTTTGGAAGCTTGTACTCATTAGGCATTGTTCTACACATTTCTTCCAAACTCTGATGCTTTCTTTCTACCACACCATTTTGTTGTGGTGTTCTTGGTGCCGAAAAATTATAGTCCATGCCATGCTTGTCACACCAATCTTCAAAGGATTTGGACTCAATTTCTCCTCTATGATCGATTCTAATGCCAATGATAGACTTGTTCTTTTTACTTCGAATCAATCTACACCACTGAGCAAACTCATTAAAGAGATCACTTTTATTAGCAAGGAATCTCACCCATGTAAATTTTAAAAAAATCATCAACAATAACGAAGGTATACAATTTACCGCCTAAACTAACATGTCTAGATGGTCTAATCAAATCCATATGCGCTAGTTCTAACATCCTAGATTTAGAAATTTCTTTCTTTGGCTTAAAAGAACCTCTAACATATTTACCCTTAATGCATGGTTCACACATATGCTCATTTTTAAAACGTAACTTTGGTAAACCTCGAACAATATATTCTTAACAATATCAACGACAATGGTGCATGACCTAGTCTTCTATGTCACAAAAATGCATTTCCATCTAAAGACATAAAGCATTTTTCATTAAAAGATGATGCATCATGAAATTTCACAACAAATATGTTTTCATGCCTAAAACCAACAAATGCAATTTTATCATCTTTTAAAACCGTGCAATGTGATGATTCAAATCTAACATCATAATCCATTTCACACAATTGTGAAACACTAAGCAGATTATGTTGTAATCCATCAACCAAATAAACTTTATCAATGGTTGGTAAATGTTCCTTACCCACTTTACCAATACCAATGATCTTACCTTTGTTGTTATCACCAAATGTAACATGTCCATGATTCTTTATTTTAACTTCAATAATAGGCTTTTGTCTCCACTTATATGCCTTGAGCATCCACTATCAATGTAACATATGCTTGAAGATACTCTATTCTTGACTTGCACCTACGAAAATAATTTTATTTTGTTTCAATGATACCCAAGCAACTTTGGGTCCTTTTGTGTTAGTCATATGGACCAAGTTTGGAAGAATGGTTTCTTTAGAAATCCATATCTTCTTCACTTTGATTGTCATTCTCAAACTCATAGAAGAATATGCATTATGCCTAACTTTCAAACATCTAGTGCAAGTAGGCAATCCTTAGTTCAAAGAATCACTCTTGTTTTGATTTGAAAACTTATTTTAACGAAGATGATTCTCTATCAAAAGGATCACATCCTAGACCATGTTTGGGAAATGAAAATCTTTGTAATGAAAGCAATTTCTCAAACTTTTCATTGCCACATTAGAATTTATTAACAACATATGAAAATTCTTTTTGTATCCTATCAATCTCATCTCTCAACTTTTGTTGCTCAATCAAGCAAGATGAATGATCATTAGATGTAATATTGGTCTTTTCTAACAATGCTTCATTTTCAATCTTTAAAGATTCGTTCCTCTTTTTCAAGACCTTATTAAGTTTAAAAATCTCTTCAAAATCATGATTTAATGATTCAAATGCATCAACAAGTTCTTTCTGAGAATATTTGTTTACCTCATTATCCTAATCATCATTAGAGTAGGAGCTTTGAGCCATGAGTGCAAGGTTGACTTCCTCCTTGACCTCATCATCATATTCCTTAGCACTCCATATAGTAACAAGATTCTTCTTGCTCCTCTCATAATGTGGTTTGGAGTTAGGAACTCTACAATCTTTGGCATAATGACCCGACTTGCCACATTTGTAGCAACAATCATCATTTTTCTTCTTGTTGTAGGATGAGCTCTTTTTATAATCATCTTTAATTCCCTTATTCAGATCCCTCTTCCTTCTTTACAAGAGTCTTATATTTCCTTATGTTTTTGGCATAGAGAGCTACCTCTTCATCTTCTTCATCATCTTCATCCTTTTTTTCATCACTTGTTACTTCTTTTGCTTTGAAAGCCAAGTTCTTCACTTTTGGTTTGACCTTGGAGTTTCTATTCTTCAACACAATCTCATAGTTATTGAGAGAATCAATTAAAGTACTAAACTCCATTTTGTTCAAGTATTTTGACTTCATAATATCCATAACCATTGCATCTCATTCCTTTGGTAATGACCTCAAAATCTTCTTTTCTTAATCACTACTCGAAATTTGTCTTCCAAGAAAAGCAAGGCCATTAGTGATTTTGGAGAATCGATCAAGCATACTAGTGATGCTTTCTCCATCCTTCATTGAGAACAACTCATAGTCATGCAATATCATATTGATTTTGTCTCATTGACTTTAGTGGTTCCTACGTGAGTCACCTCCAACATCTCCCAAATCTCCTTAGCGGTTTCACAATATGAAATTCTATTATGCTCTTCCGGATTCAATGCACAATATAAGAGTTAAGTTGCTTTGGAGTTTGTATAGAGTTTCTTCCAATATTCCTCACCAAAATCTTTATACTCCTTGAGTGAGCCATCTTCATTCTTTGGAATTTCGGGACCTAACACAATTACCTTCTAAGTTTCTATATCGTAGAATTGAAGTAAAACTGTAATCTTTTTCTTCCAAGAGTTGAAGTTGGAACCATCAAAGAAAGGAGGATGAGTTACCCCATAACTTTCGGTGTGTGTTCCAATATTCAAAATCATCCTAGATCTTTGACTCTTCGGATGTTAAGCAGCTTCAAATAAGAGCCCATGCTCTTATACAAATTGAAGAGTCAATTATCACACAAGAAGGGGGGTTGAATAGTGTAGTAAGAATAGATTTGAATTTTCTTCGAAAATAATTACAACGAAAGAAAGAACACAATAACTTATAGTGGTTTGACCAACCCAATGGCTACGTCTACTACCTAAGCATACCACTTAGGATTTACACTAACAATCTTCACAAGATTACAACTTCACTTTTCAAGCTAAGTGAGAACTTTTACACTTCTTGATTCCAGTTCAAGAATAAAAACAACCTAAGGATCTACCCTTTGATCCCATTCACAATCACTCTTAAAAGGTGTTTTTAAAAACTCTCCCCAACAATAAATGATCTAGTAATACAAGCAATAATTATAGAATTGAATGAGCAATACACTTGTATTAATAAGAGAAAGAAAATTAATGCTTTGAAACTTGTTTGTTGTTAGAAAATAAATGCTCAAGTGTTGTAGACTTGTTTCTGACCTCCCAAGCAAGTATTTATACTTCTCTCTTGATTTTAGGACGTTGTGAGACAAAATAGAGCTGTTGTGGTCTGGTATGGGTAGCATTTAATGCACTGTCAGAGTATGCTTACGTACGTGAAAAAAAAACCTTACATACGTCACTTGAAGAATCTCCCATTCACGCACTTGAAACCATACTTCACGTACAAAAATCATAGCTGAAATCCTAGTTCACGTACGTTGCCAATCCTAACGTAGGTGACTTTAACCCTTGAACCATCCAATAACTTTTGTTTCTTTATCTGGAGTACCTCACATACTTGAACTTAATCTTTCTATACGTGAACCTTGTAGGTCCCAATACGCAATGGAATGACAATCCAAGAAGGGGGAATTGAATTTTTAGCAAGTTAAAAACATTGTTGAAAATCATTTGCAAATCAAAATAAACAACAAAGTTTATATTGTTGAACCAAAAGTGGTTAACATTTTGATCCTCTTATGTTTTGATGATGAACAAAAATTGGTAAATAAGATAACAAAGTACAATGATCAATGAGATGGCCAAAGGATGCAATTGTTGGAATAAAACAAGTGTTACTCGAGTAATATTCATACTCACTAGAGTAAAACTAGTTCTAGAGGCATGAGAAAGTAAAGCTTTCGCTCGAGTAACATGAAAATCACACGAGCAAGTAGAAAACCCATAAATATCACTGGAGGAGTACTTACTAGAGTAAAAAATAAAGTTACTCAAGTAATCGAAGAATCCGGTGCGAATCAGATCAAAAATCACGCTCACTTGAGTAGAAAATATTCTTACTCGAGTAAGTCATATATGTAAGAAATCAAGCGTCAATCAAGCTCCAAATGCTCTCTAACGGCTATAATATCAACCCCAATAGTTATGTGACTTGAAAAGGCTTTAAATACACCTCAAAACATGGTAAAGGAGTGGAGATAACACCTCTATACACAATCTATCTTGATTTACCAAGATTAAAGTCTCTCATTGTGATACAAGTGTTCTAGTTCTTCATTTCTATTCTTTTAACTTGTATCAACTATTTTAGATCAGTTTGGTGAGCGAATTATTGTAACAAACAAAGGGTTTGTAAGTTGGGATCAAGGGTAGATCCTAGACTTGGTTTATTCTTGAACCAGAATCAAGTATTGTAAGAGTTCTCACTTAGCTAGAAAGTGAATGTGGCTTTGGAGGTGTTGAGCTTGGAATTAACTTCTTTGTAATTGGCCTTGGTGGATTGAGCCGGAATCAGTCATCAACATCAGATAGTGAATTTTGGAAATCCTAAGTGAAGAAATTAGGTAGTAGATGTGGACAAAATTGGTCGAACCACTCTAAATCTTGTGTTCATTATTGTTTTCTCTTCTCAACTCTCTCAACTCAGCAAAAGCAAGACTGAAAAATCTCCAACATATACAAGTTATTTTCAAACCAAATCAGAAAACTAATGCGGAAGCAACTCAAAACCAAATATCCAATCCACACACAACACAATATAAATGCAAGGGAAAGTAGATGAGTTGAGGGAAGAGAGAACAAAATCGAGTTATAGTGGTTTGACCAACCATGCCTATGTCTACTACCTAAGTCTCACTTAGGCTTACCTAAAAAAAAGTCTCACTTAGGCTTTTCACTATTTCCTCACTTGCGGGTGGAAGAAAATCGTTACACCTTATTTTTGCGGGCTCAACAAGAAACCCGAATCCCTAGTTTTTGAGGGCTCAACTAGAAAACTGAAACTCCTTATTTTAAGGACAAATAAGCAAACCAAACCTCTAGTTTTTGTGGGTTCAACTAGGAAACCAAAACTCTAGTTTTTAAGACTCGCTAGCAACCACTCTTGTTTTTCCAAGGCACAACAACAAAACCTATCAACCCTTAATTAATACTTTGATTGTTACAAATATGTGTTCAATAACACATAATGTAAGCTCAACCCAACCCAATAAATATGGAAAGTAGAATGTCTCAAATGGGTATAAATGAGGGAAGGAGATAAATAAGGATATCAAAGTTTAACTTAGGTTTCTCTCTCTGCTTCTAGTGTAGGAGACGTCTATTTATAGTCACTCTTTAGAAAATATCCGTTGGAACCCTCAAAGTAGCCAATGAGAAAGTGGAGAATTCTGATTTAATTAACGTCATAGTCATCAATATGCGTTGTAAGCCATGATAGGTGCGTTGATAGTCATCTACATGCTTTGTTGGTCAATCTACATGCGTCGTTCTTCGTTCCAGAATATCCAACTTCACCCAGACTTTCATTAACGCACTTTATTAATCAATAAGGTGCTTTGTTGTTCTACCCAGACTTTCATTAAAGTGCCTTAATGAATTAATAAGGTGTGTTGTCTTTCTCAAAGTTCACTCCTTTAATTTTGGCATCATCTTGTACGAAGAATATTCAAATTGAAATCCCGAGGAGTGTCTCAACTTTGTCATTATCTAAAGCTCGTCAACGTGCGTTGCTACCCAACTATGTGCATTGGTATTCTAATTAAAGTTTGCATCTTTAATCCATCTACGCAAAAATGCTCAAATCATCTGCGTGCTTAGATCAATGTTTGGTACTTCTGCTTCTTGTCTCAACACGTCTCTGTGCTTAGATGAATATTTTTCATGTATTAATGTGCTTTAATGAATCACTAAGGTGCTTTAATCATCATTAACACACCTTAATGAATCGTTAAAGTGCTTCATTGACAATATTAGCGAGTCTGCAATTTTGCACCTTTTTCATGGATGTTTTGCATACATCATCATCAAAACCTAACTCAACAAACCTTGGTTTGCGTACATCACTCAAAACCTTGCGTACGTGATAGATCACTAGTTGATCGTTGCTTGCACTGTTATCTCGCTCATGAAATCCAAACATTTATACTCTGAGATCAAATCTTCTATTTTTTCTTACATGGCTTACATACGTGACTATTCAATACTGAGGTATGTGAGTCTTCATATCTTCAAATGTTAAATACTTTAGTTTTCCTTCCTTAGTTTCAACTCTCGTGTACGTTGCTCAAACTTGACGTACATGAATCCACCTTCATGTACTTGACCTATTTCTTCCCGTACGTGAATCTTGAATTTAATCCATCTAGTAGCATCAGTGGCCTCTGTTGTCATGACTCGTTTTCGGACTATGACTGGCATATGAGGCGAACCGTTTAAGAGAGTTTAACTCGTCTCGCAAAAGCCTCGGAGAGCAAAACAATTAGCCAAATACTAGTACTACTAACCGGCTTAATAGTCATATTAAAACAGTTTAGCAAATAATAAGTTTTTGAAATCATATCCTCGAATATTAATAAAATATAATCATGTTATCAAATACTGAATATATAAATATAATTAAAAACAATTTAACTATTTTATTATCTGATACAAATACATAACCCATTACCTGGTGTGGAATATTTAACAGAAACTGAAACACGGCCCGAACAATAGGGTATTCAATGCTGAAAAGGGTACCTCACTGAGCGTGGAAGATTGAACGACTGTTATCAAGAATACCTAAGAGATGAAGTAAAAATAAACAAGAAAAAGAAGGGGATAATAATCCAGTGAGGGATAACACTCTAGAGCGTCTTCCGGCCTTACAAAAACCATTTTGAAAATAATTCAAAAATATCACATGTAGATATAAGTGTATATATACCTATACACACTATATACAAAATAATAATATTTTTGAAAATCATTTTGAAATATTAGCAAACAAGGCAGCCAACAAACAATCGTACAAATTAACTAAATAGTTTTCTCAGATAAAATACTTAGTTTCAGAACATAAATAGTCATAATATTTTCCTTTCAAAAATATTCATCAAAAAACATATTTAATTTCCCAAATATTTTCAAAGAATAATATACAAAAACTTTAATTAAAATAGATCATATAAAAGGAGTCATCCGAACTCGATAATAGCCAAAACGTTTCCTTTTACAAATATTTACCGAAAATCACATTTATTTTCCAAAATATGTTCAAAGAAGAATACCAAAATTTAATGGGACCATAATCCAATATGTAGAGTCAAACCAACTCGGTAATAACCACTTAGGCAAGGATTAGCCACTTAGGCATCATGGTATAACCGCTAAGAAAAGTATAATCTACTTAGGCACATAGTATTAACCAATTTAGGTAGATGATACAACATTGGTGTACCAAAGGCTATGCTACCCTATAGCTAGGTGTCCCAAATCAAAATGTTTGCCGAAAATATTTTGAAATCCATATTTAAAAATATTCAAATAGGTAGCATACCAAACAAATAAATTATTCACCAAAATATACCAAACGATTAGAAAAAATATTCGTTATAAACTTCACTTATTTCAGAACAAAACAATTGTTTCAGAAAATATTCTTAAATTCAGAAAGAACTTTTTCTATAGGGTATACCTTGAAATCCATAACAGAACATTTGTTTCCGTAATTGTAATAAATATTAAAACATAATATTTATTTTTCAAAAACCATCAAAATTTTCAAAGAAAATTTATTTTCCACAGTAGAAATTTTCACATAGATCATATTTTTAGGATTTCCTATCATTTAATTATTTCAGATCATATGTCATGTCCAAACATATCAAAAATATATAATTTTGGAAGACACAATCTATGTGTCTGAAGCTGTCATTCACTCACCTGGACGCCGAGCAAATAGTCCAATTATTGGCCACCAGGGAATGACAAGTCACCTCGAAAGTGCAACCGAGCTGAATACATAATTAATTATACAAACAGTAGACACATCGACTGTGGCATTACAGAGTATGCATGTAATACAGATGTTCGTCCTAACCCACGATTAATATAAATCCTATTGCGAGTGAATATCCAACACTTTTATAAAAAATCATACCTCGATGTAAAATTATAATTCAGTCCCCAAGATATTCTAAATTTATAATTCAGTCCCTAACTCCCCAAAGTTACTAATTAATCCTCAATTTCATCAAAATGTATAATTTAATGCTCAAACATATCCAAAATCACATTTTGATCCCTAAATGCAAAATATCATCTTTGATCCTCAAATGAAAAATTATCCAAATAGTCCTTAAATCCGATTCAACCTATATAAATTGAATCTAAACACCCAAATTGGTCCTATTCAACCTCAGGAACATGAATCTATTATTGGTTTCTCAAAAAACAACTCAAAATCTTAAAAAATTAGACCAAATACGAATCTAACCCTAACCCATTCAAGAACTCATCAAATCTCGTGATTCCAAACTAGATGTATGTTTATCTAACCTCAAACAATTATAATCTAACAACTTACAACTCCCATTTGGACAGAATCAAATGGATCCGAACCTAATGTTCAAATTCGGCCAAAAGGATAAATCCAAGATTAATGCATGAAATAGACGAAAAGAAGTGATTAGTTACATGCAGGAACGAAATGGAAGCAATAGGGAGCAACAAGAACGCGTTTTGGACCGATTTGGATGAGAGAGACGAAAATGAGGTGAGAGAGCTGAAAGAGTCGGTGGGGGTATATATAGAACCCCTAGCCAAAACGACATTGTTTCAGTGTTTTTCCCTTGCTCACTCGAGTGACAACTTTCCTTACTCTAGTGACACCTCTCTTACTCGAGTAAGATTTTCCCATAAATTCATCTGGAGGGTCAACTTATTCTAGTAACAAAATTGCTTACTCGAGTAATCCATAACTCATCTTACTCGAGTAACCCCAAATTACTTACTCGAGTAATCCATGGTCTATTTCACTCGAGTAACATTCTCTGCTTACTCGAGTAACTCCCTTTCAAAATCATTAATCATCCACTCAACACTCCAATCGTTCAAGATCAAATCGAGATCAACTAAAAGCCAAAATTTTTGACAAGTTTAAATCATCAACATCTTCAAACATCAATTGATAGGATCAAAATTGAACAGAACAAATCAAGATTGAATAGAAAGCTACAAAGAGTCTTATCAAAGTTTGATGGGGTATTACATCTGTCTTGATTCACGTCTTCGTTGATGTACTTTATACTTTACCTCACGTATGTGAAGTTCCTTTGCGTATGTGACAACTTGTCTCACGTACGTTGATCATAACCTGGTCAATTTGTAGATTTTGTTCATCATCAAAACTTAGAAGGATCTCAATGTTAATCACCATTGGTCCAACAAATTATACACCATTTGTACACCTTTGGATAATGTTGACCACCTTTGGATTTTGCAAGCAATCAGAGATTGCCCATTAGCTCGAAATCATTGGCTTCTTCTTCTTCCTAACCAGGTCATATCTTCTTTTTTTCTGACTACATTTACGTGATTGGATTAGTACTAACCTTAGTAGTAGAATTAATCATACCAGTAATGTTCGTTGGTCTCTTTTGTTTGATATTATGATTTGGAGGATATGGAATAATAGAAATGTTGAAGTTGTTGCTGGAGATATTCGAGAGAGGTATTTGAGTAAGCATAGTATTGGTGTTGCCCTTAACCACATTCGAGCTATGAGTCTCATGTAGAAATGGATTGTTCGTGGAAACCCATCTTGTGTTACTCATATAACCTTTACACATCAATATTGCATCAATGTAGATGGTGTTGTCTCTTTACATAACCGTGCTTTTGCAGTCGATATTATTGCTAGGGATAGAACGGGTTTTGCGGTTCATTGTAGAAATATCAAGCTAGGTTTCATGTCCCCTTTGTTCACTGAGTTTCAAGCTATACATAGCGGCCTTGAGTTGATTATGGATAAGAATTGGTCTCAAGTGTCTATGGAATCCGACTCAAGGATGACAATTGATATTTGCACGTCAAATACTCACTGGGTAGGACATCATCAGACCTTGGTTGCCCGAATTTAACATCTCTTATCCTCAATAGACACTACCCTCTCTTTTATTTCCCGTGAAGCTAAACTTTGTGCTGACTGGATTGCTAAAAATGGTTTAGCTCAAACTTTTGGAACTCATGATTTTACTTTTGTTCCTCATCCTCTTATGTTCTTAATGTATTTTGATAAGATTCTTAATTAAAATTATGATATTTCTTCGCCAGATGGGAGCACTATAAATAATAGTTAACAGTGCCACTCTCTTTCTTTAAAAAAAAAGTTAAAAAAAAATGACAGCGTTTTTTTGGGCATTTAAATCTCGGAAATAACACTAGAGGGGATTATATTTTCTTTTATGCAATCGTTTGATTTGAATTTCACAAATGTGAAGTATATATTGGGCTTTCTTCTCTCTGTAGGTTTCTGTTGTCCTTTTTCTGTCGGGTTCTCTCTGCCGCTGTCACCTCCCTCTCTTGTTGCTACCGTTTCTCTCTTTTCTCTGACGAGATCGAGCCAAATCCAGAAGACGCGACGAAGGGACATCCGACGGTGAAGAAGAGAGGTGGCTGCGTCGACGAACGGGGAAGTCCGACGAAAGTCGCGCCGTCGTCGCCGAAGAAGGAAAACAAACAGAGCGGCGTTGCCAGTGAGAGAGCGGCGGCTATCTGAAAGATAGAGAGGGAGAGAGCGGCGACGCGACGCGTCCAGGAGAGAGAGCGCGCGCGAGAGAGAGAGAGAGAGAGAGGCGGCGCTGGAAGGGGAAATAGACCTTTGTTTGTAGTTTTGCTTTGACTACTCGAAAACTCCTCTTCAATGACAATACCAAGCCACTCAAGAAAATTTGTTCTCCCATCAATGAATCTCGTTAGATTCAAAGGCTTTCCCATTCTACGCCAACTTCATTTAGAGGAAAAGCTTCTCCGCACTTCCTCAGAAAATTGGTGTATTGTAAACGATGGTACCAATGCTCCTGCTATTGTCATGGGCATTTCTGGGTAAGAAAACAATCCTTCTGTACCTCTTCACTTTATGCCAAGAAAGCGTATCCTTTTTAACCCATAACGTGAGTTAATGTTACTGAATTTGTCGGTAGATGTAGAAAGCTGAATGCTTTTGAGTTGGGTATTGATAAAGGTGAATGGTTTGCTTAGGAAACCAGCTGAACTTGTTGAAATTGGGCCGGTGTTGCGGGATCAGATTCCGGTGATCAGGAGGTTTACAGGGGGCGGAACTGTTATTGTCGATGGTGGGACTGTTTTTGTTACTCTAATATGTAACAAGGACACTATTCCTGGGGTGCAGCCGTTTCCTCGTTCGATTATGTCTTGGACTGGTTTGTTGTATGGAGAGGTTTTCCATGGTGTTGGTGATTTCCAGCTTCGTGAGAATGGTACATAGAGTCAGGTTTGCATTAATTAGTGCTTAATGCATTTATAGTTTCTGGTTCATAAAGTGTGTGTAGTTGTGATGCAATGCTGCTTATTAGCCCTTGTATTTGGCTTATTTAAATTAGAATTTGTGTGAATAAAGTTAGGATTTTTGTGTGCATAGAATTAGAAAGCAAATAAAATGAGGCACATAACTAGTTGAGAAAGAAAAGAGTAATAATTTTTTTGCTTTGATTCTTGTAGAACATTAGAACTTTTAAGAGTGGATTCCTGATTCACATCTTATGAGTTCAAGGATTTCTAAGACATCTGTGATTCACTTTTCAGATTATGTTTTTGGCAATCGAAAATTTGGTGGAAATGCTCAATCTATAACAAAAAACCGGTGGATACATCATACTTCCTTTCTGTGGGATTATGATGCCAGGAATATGGGTTACTTGAAGCTACCTGCACGGGCTCCGCAGTACAGATCAGTAAGTTCATCCCCATGTTTACTTCATATTATGCTGGTTAAACCTTAAAGTTTGCAATTCCGCAACATGTTCTTTTCCTGGAATTTCATTTCATTTGATTAATTACCTCATGTTATATGCGCCTTTTCTGGCTGCTGACTATTGTGACATTGAAAATGGCCAATTTTGAAGATTAAGCATATGTTGGAAAAGAAAAAAAAACGCTTTTACATTTGCTAATGGTGAACTTACAAGTAAATGCAAAGTTCTAATTCTATTGGCTTAGGAAAATCCTTTTGGATTAATTTATGTAGTTTATTTAGTGAAGAATTCTGTATGCTCATCCACATCCAAATTATACAAAGGACCTGTTGCCTGCTGTTTGTCACTGTTTTGGGTTTTGTCTAAATAGTAAATTGTGAATGATGGTCATTTTTATAGGCGTATTAAATGCACAACAGAAATCTTAGTAAGTAATATTGTATTGCAACAGAGACATGAAAAACTGGTCATAATTTACATGCTATGCTTTCCAAGCTCTCCTTAAGGAAATACTTCTTGAAGTAGGAAATGCTCTTTTGCTATATTATGTTAAAGTGCACTTTTTGAAGCTTATATTGTCACTGCTCCTTGTAGGCAAGAGATCACACAGAATTTATCTGCCAAATGAAGGACTATGTGTCGAAATCAGTTTTTATTCAAAGGACCCTCGAGTCTCTTCAAACTCATTTTTCTGTGAAGCAAATAGAGCTAGAGCCAGATGGTTTAGTTGGCGGAGCAGGATATGTTAACTCAACTAGTGTTCTCACAGAGCAGCAGCTCAAGGATGCTTTGGATTCTTCAATCCAGAATAATTCTGTTAGTGCTTGATTTTTATGCAAAACAATTGGAGTTCAAGAATTCCCTTTTCTTGATATTCATGCGGATTGATTAAAACCATGATTTTTGCAAGTGAATTTTTTGAACTCTATTTTTCATCATCCTTGCTCTTGTATGTTACATCTTGAAATTGGTACTTTTCCCTCTGATAAAAACTGCATAAGTTTACAATAAAAACCCATTTCCATGCAAATTCGTGTTTTTATTTATACTTAGTCCTGTATGTTGAAGGCTCTTAGAGAGCTTAGTGGCAGCTGAAGTGTTTATGCCATTACCCCCGAAAGCATTCATTATTCAGCAAGTAAATGAAATGAATGTGAATTGGCTTGTAGTATTGTTGATGAAGCGCACACATATATGTGTGCAGACGTAGATTTGTACATCCAGTAAACTGGATTTCTTTTTCGCTTTTGGCAGTTTTGTTTCTCTTCATGCTTGGAATTTAAAGCTCGATGTGCATCAGCATCATATGTTTTGTTTGTTGGTGACGCATCTTGCAGCCACTGAACGTATGAAAACCACCGAGCAGTTTCGTTTATCAGCTGAGATAACGATGAAATGCCTAAAAACATATATATTTTTTTGTTTGTTTGTGCATATTTCCAGCAGTAGCTTAGAAAGGTTTGAATATTTTATAAAATTCGAGACCTGCTTCTGTTTGATTCAATTTTTGTTTGTTTGACGAAGATGATGATGGTTCAGTGACTGGTGACACCGTGGTCTCTTTTTTAATCCAACGCGACACCATGGAGTCTGAGAAAACAGAAATGTGATGGTTGCATTGCATAGTATGAGGTGCTGCACCTGCACCACCATCTGCAGTACATGTTCAGGTTGAGATTCTCATTGCTTGTTACCTGTAAATTTCACCATTGCTTTCATCGGAAAAAAAAAAAAGAAAGAAGGGAAAACAACACATTTATACTAAAAACCAATGCTATTTTTTGAAAATAACATTTAAATTTGGAAGTATTGAGAATGTCATCTTACGTTTATCACATGT
>CAODLS010365127.1:0-11052 GCA_948243855.1 Flueggea neowawraea
AAGCAGATTTAGTCAATGAGATTAAAAAGTCCAACTTGTTGAGAGATTTACCTCTACCAAATAGATTTTATCATTTGGGCTAGTCTATACCTCAACCTATATTAATGGATGTAAAGACTCGTTTTCTCAATTGAGAATTGGAGAATAAACCTCTGTGGTTTATCCTTATGGTTTCACTGTTTAAGGTATGATCTTATATAATCTTTGAGAGAATGATATACTCAAATATATTATGATAATACCAAGGTGAATCTTGTCATTCTAATATTGTGTGAACATCACACTTGTAGCTAGAATTGGTCTAGCATATTTGAATAACACAAAAGATTGGTCGAGATCTGACTTTGAGATATATGTTTATATGGGTTGACCTTGGAGTCAAACTCCAAGAGATCTTTCAAGTGAATTATTGTACCTCTTCAAGTGAGATGGATCAACAAAGTACTTGAACGCTTCAAGATGCAGAAATGCATAACTCACCGAATGCCCCGTGACTAAGAGCAAGTCTCTTAGTAAGTGCGTGTGTCCATAAACCTATGATAAAGGAAAAACGTGTAAGGAATATTCTTCATACAAATGTCATGTGAATATTTTTTATAGTCTAATAAAGAGTACATGTGTTGATTACAAGACCATGTCTTGTAGTAATACTTAGGTATGTACAATGCTTAGAGTTTGCTATGCAGTCAAGTTAGCTAGCAAATATTGATCCAACACGTAAGAAAGTTGTTGGATAGCAGTGAATTAAATACTTGGATGTTTTAGGTGTACTGCAAGTCACTGTGTTATTGTAAAGACTTACGATAAAATGAGACACAATTGCTATTCCATATGATGATGTGGATTATAAATGATTCCATATCTGATTATGTGTTCTGGCTTGGATGAAAAGCTACCCCACGTAATAGTGAGGAACACATATAAGTGTGGAAAAAGAAGCTGAGAACATAACTTCATTAGCTGCAATGCAATATAAAGGTTGGCTATAAAGTGAAGTGATCCACTTAGCACTAACCACCTAAAGAACCCACGACAGTCCTTAGTGGCATTCGACTCCATTTGCTTAAGGATCGAGAAGATCTATTATAAGTTTAAGAAAATCGAGATCAAGTACCATTTTGTGAGACATTTGGTTGCACAAGGACAAATGAATTTGAGTACAAGTTTCACAAGGAGAAATGAGCTTGGAAATGTAATTCCATGTGAGATATGATCATAAGATCCGTTAATAAAAGCATATAAGGAATAAGTTTCTTAAGACCTGCATGAGACACGAAGTGTATAATCCTTTAAAACATGATCTTTAATAAGATCATTGTGGGCAATACACGAGTACAAATGTTGAGAGCTGACATTTGTTGTAATGCAAATGTTGAGAATTGACATTTTTTATAGCGTTAAGTGTAAAAGCATGTTGGACAGAGAAGTAACTCACTCACACGGGTGTTTAACTTAGTTTTCCTAGTCCGTTGAGAGAATAACTAAAATGAGACTGATTTTGAATGTAGAGAGAGATCGAGAGCACGTTCATAATCAAGAGGTTGTCTTGCATTTTATAGTGGTGAGACCATTGTAAATAAGCAAGAAAATCCATATGAAAAGAGACATACGCAATAGAAAAAATTCATATGCCGATCATTAAATGATCAGATGCTAAAATAGAGTGACACATATTCTGTCTTAAAGCCAGAAGTAATCCTGTTAAGGTATAAATTAAGGTTAGATGTCGAGATACATCGTAATCGAAGCTTCTATATAGTGTTGATATTGTTGTATAAACATGCACTCCTTTAAGGGGGGAAAGAACACCACAACATATGATCATACCATGTGTGATATATACATGACCATAGGGATGGAAAAATTTGATAAACGCTCTCATTTTTTCCTAGTGTGAGATCCTGTCGTGAACATGTGGTTCTTAGTGTTACCTACCCTTAGAACCCTTAACATATTCAAAATGCATAGTTGAGTTTGACTACTTTAACTTGCCGTTAATGGTCATGATTGATTCGACCAAGCGTGTCAAACTGGGCAAGTAAACTTAGCTATGTGGATTGTCTGATGTAAGAGGGAAAATTTGTTTCTAGACGCATTTGCACAAGTCTCATAAGTTTGCTTAGTTGACTCTCATGTAGCGTGTTGCATGATGTGCGAACTTTGAGAAAAGATTTCGTGAGATCAATAAGTTCGAAAGCAACAATTGTGTGGTTACAAACTAAGGGAAGGTATACATTTCCAACAGTTTGTTCTGTTGTTGCATACATTTTGGCAGAATGGAGTTGGTTTTCAAGAGACACCTTCTAGCGGGATTGAGATATGAGCTGTTATATAACCCTAACAGATGTATATCAATTACGCTCTCATTGTATGTTGGTCGCGCGGTCTATTTGTCTGTATAACACGAGATCTTAATCATGATTGGTATTAGTTCTATCATGATCAAATGAAGGATTATGGTACTGTTATGTGCGAGTGAAAATTTTTTGAAAAAGCGATCCTCCTATGACTGGCAAACCGAACTCAGTCGGTCAAGGTGTGAATCATGATTGTGGACCGAAACCAATTGGAAAGCCCAATTGAGGAGAACCAAAGTCGGTTAGTCAAAGTGTTAACTGAGACGATGAAACGAGGCCAATTGGTAAGCTCAATTGAGCTGGGAATAAAAATGGGCCCGTAAGGCCCACGAGCCCATTTGGATGCTTATAAAAGAAGAGATTTTCTCTTCTTCATCACCTCATTTATTCCAACTTCAACACACACGAGAGAGAGAGAGAGAGAAAGAGAGAGAGAGAGAGAGAGAGAGAGAAAGCTCTCCACCGGGAGAGAGCGATGTTCGGCCTCCTGACCCCGAGTCCTGCACAGATAACGTGTGTCATCTAGACTGAGAAACAGTCGGGCATTCTCGTTGAAATCTCAACCGTTGTTTGCTCGCAAGACCAACATAAAAACTAGTCCTGCTCCGCTGCTAGCTTCCGCTGGAATCCAAGTTAATAAGTCGAATTCAAATCATATCAATAAAATTGGTACATAATAATGTCTTGACCAAAAAACAGATTGGTACGTAATGAAAACTGTGCCCGCCTTGGCAATTTATTTGAAGAAAGAGTGATGTGAAGGCAACGATATTATAGCCTCCATTTGCTTATCTTGGTTTCCGGAGAAAAAGCTTAGTTTTGGCCACGATATTACTTATCTTTTGAATTAAGGACCAGTTTCACTATGCCTTCTATATGAAACCTCGTTTGCTTTCTCCTTGAAGCAAAAGTGCTTCTACTCTAGTCACCAGATTGTTATCATGGCAACTCAAAAGTTACTCTTAGATTAGAATGAATTAAGAAGGATACAATACAACGGAGCTAAACAATGACCAAATTTTATATTAAACCAGTCGATTTAATGAGGCTTGAAGGCACTTCACTAACTCGCATAATTAATTTATATTAATAGACAAATTACTTGGAACTAATGCCCTGAAAAATCTACGTACCACTTACAATATAGATGCATATATATAAAATGATGGATTCACCAGCCAGAGGTTATAATTATTTGATTGTATATAGTGGAAAGGAGATATGATTAACAACCCACATTTGGTCATCCCATTACATACTCCTCACCGTCCACGTAGTTTAGTGTTCGGATAACAACTAACCAGCAAAATCTGATCTCTTTACTCATTGTAGTCATATTTTTAGTGGAGGCCGTAATGATGCCCATCCACATTGTGCCCTCTTTCCCAAATCTTTTGTTGCACAAGTGTGTTGATTTTCTCACTTGAAAATTAGTAAAAGAGTAATTATTTTGTTGTATTTTTATGTTTTTTCATATTGTTAAGCGCATTTAATGAGTTCAAACACATGGCACAAGCGGGTAACGTCGTAGCCAGAAGCATTAAATGCAAAGATTTGTGCAAGTAGAATGTAAGAAGACTGGTGCGACGTTTCACACAGTCACCATAGGCAACATGTGCGAAGTAGGAATGGTCCTCGAAGACGCTTAGGTGGACAAGGTTCATGCAACCTCGGAGAAACAACATTCGGGTTGATTGCACACTTCCACTCAGGCAGGTTCACCCGTATCCGAGAATTTCAGTTCAAATGTGGCGATGACGACCGAGATCCAAAGGCGCTAAAAGAACTCGGGAATAAGTACTTGTATCGAACACGTTCCATCCGAGAAAGATGGTCGCCGTAGGAAAGCGGTTTCATCCACGACCAGGGAAGTTACCACTACATGGGAAGTTATCAACATGTGGATGTTACCAGATCATGGAGGTTATACAACGTGAGACGTTAAGCATGGAAGTAGTAGTTGTGCACGATGAACGTGGAACGAGAACTCAGGATATAACCGCTGAAAGCCTTAGTATAAATATGCAAAGCAATACAGTGCAAAAAAAATATCACATACCAAACTCTTGTAATTTCATTTCTCCCATTTTACTTTGTTATTTTTACTTTTAGTTCATTTACTTTTCCAAGTTCATATGTTTGTTGGGCAGCAATGACAGATTTCAATAATTCTCATGCTAAACAAGTAAGCATTTAGGACTGTAATTGCAATTGATACAATTTACATTCTTCCAAGTTAATTGAGTTATGTTTCCTTTGCCCTTTACGTGCTTTCATTTACTCTCTTTCATTTACATTCGAGCCTTATTTTATGCCAGTAGTTCTTCAGTTACTTAGTTACATCTTAATCATCGATCACTATAGTTATTTACATTCCTTGCACGTAAAGTCCTAATCTGCTAGACATTTTCGAACCCTTTAGTCAAATTTATGCGATTACTCCTTTTTTTTTCTTGTTTTACCGTGGCTCGGTCCACTCAACCCGGGTAGGCCTACCTGAGCACTCCAGCCTCATACATGAATTTTCCTCCAACACATATATTTAAAGTACTAAAAATAACTACATTCATGATAAGAAGCCAAAAAAAGGAGAAGAAGAGAACAAAAAGAAACCATTTCATGTGGGAAAAATTTGTATTGCCGTTGAATGATAATCAGAGGCCGGAAGTAGGGCCGAAAACGAAGGGGAAAAAACTACAAAATGGAAAATTGACCTTATTGTAACGTTTTGATATATATACTGGTGGTTATGTGAAAGTGGTAATGCTAACATGATGTGAGTAAGATCTTTCAATATATTCTTTGGCTAAATGTGAGCTTTCTCCAATATTCCATTTCGTTTTGCATTTGCTACTTGCCATGCGAATCCAAAGATTTTTAATCCTAAGCGACAAAAGATGCATGGGATCAAATTACTCCCTGTTTCTTTCATATCTTCAATGTATGGTTTTATTACACTGATAAACCATTTCTTTGTTCTCTATCACATCTATTTTGTAGTTTGCCTTTACCAACTAAACCGCACAGTACTCATTTTCCTTAAGTTTCAAGTTGAAATTTTTTATTAAATCATCTGATATTTACATATTTTTTTGATATTCTATTAATTCAAATTTAAATCAAATAAGACATAACTTTAAATTTTAATAACAAAATTTCTTTATTAAATTTTAAAAAAAATACACTTAAAAGTTCAAATTTAAGACCTTCCATTATCGTCTCACTTGCGCATACTTTTGTTATAGAAATTAATTAAGTAAACCTTGTTGGATTGAGGTCTAATTAACTAGCATCAACATTCTCCCTCCAATCAAATCAAATAATAATAATGAAATGGGAAATTGTAACTAGCTTGCATCACAACGGAATGATGACGAGGATCATTTGCACGTATAAATACTGTATCGGGCAACATTAATTGGCTTGGCGCTATAATCGTTGCCAATTGTTAAGCATGTGCAATTATGCTTATTTGTTTGAACAAATTATCCCAACATTTATTTTTATTGACATGCTCAAGCACGATCTCCACTCATGGAAATATAACAGAGATAATCAAACAAATATTGCTTCTTTGACAATTAGAAGGCGCACTATTTTTCTTCACCATGCATGTGCTTGTCATCTATATATTTAGTGGTAAATATATTATTTTAAGACTTTTTTTTGATCTTTTAACCAATCTTCACGTAAGTTATTGTTCATACAGATCATTTCTAAAAAGCAGGCGCTTCTTTTTGGAATATTCTGGTGTTTTCCTGTCTTCATCGCAGTCGGAATGTAAAATATTCTAATGAAAACACGAGCGAGTGCTTTTGGAATACAATTTGTGTAGTTTCGGAGGAGGTGCACCCTATTAAAAACATATAAGGACCCATCTCCGCCACCATCAAAATAGTTGAATGTTGGTGCCATGTGGAGCCGATACAAGTTCTCCTCTAATTTTAGCCAGCCTATAACATCCTACTCCTTTTTTAAATAAAACTCCTGTCATGAGTTCGGATTCATAAAAAGATTGTTATTTTTTTCATCGGTGAATTATATAGTGGAAAACAAAATAACGACACATTGATTATTTTTATATAAGAAAATCAAATTTCAAAGTTAATAACAAACATTCAATTTAAATTAATCCAAATGATATTTTTTTTCTTTTATTAGTTATTTTTTCCTCGAAAATAGTTTTTTTTTCTTAAGTTGCGGGCTTGTTAAGGAAAAAGGAAGATAAATGATCAAAGTCATATTCGAAAGCTAACAAAAGATGTGGATAATCTCTGCTCATAGTAGTTGTCGCAACCAACAATAGCACTGTTTTCGGTCACCACTTGCCAGATGTGTATTAGGGTAAGGGTTTTAGTTTTGCACGCAACTATCAACTTCTTGATGAATTATATAAGTGATATGATATGATGCATCATCAACTAGAAAAATACAGCCACTATGACTATATGTTTATGTATACACGTGAATTTTCAGGTGAGGTTTGAAGTTACATACGAATGTCAAGGTTGTCTCTTCCCTGAAATGTTGGTTATTTATGAAATGTCTTTGTTCTAACGAGTTGTTAAATTGGACTTGACCTTCTTCATTTTCAAACTGTATTACTTATGTCTTAGCACCAACAAGATCGTGAATTTTCGTTAATCCGAAATACCAAGGGTGTTTAGTTTGGAGAATTTTTTATTATTTTTTAAAAAAGTAGAAAATAGAGATGAAAAAAATAAAAATTTTGTTAAAAAAATAATCTTTATGTAAAATTTTGTTTTACATTTAATCTCTATCCAAAACGCATTTTAAAGAGACACATTCTCAAAATTTTTGAAGTCTTTTATTCTTATTGGGTGGTAGATTAAAAGCCCAACTATAATTTTTCACTATCTATCAAAACTTGAACAAAAATTTTATATTGTAATTTATTAATTTGACAAATGGCTAAGATTTAGAGAAAGTTATCAATAAATTTTAGTCATATTTAAATCATGTAAATAGTTTCTTTATTGGTGAATCAACATGACAACTCAAATGTACTATGTGTAGGATCACAAATCAAGATTCATCAGTTTTGGCTGTGAATTGAAGAAAACACCTTTATTAAAGGGATTTATCCATATTTTATTTAGTGTCAGGTTCCATGAACCATATCCTAAAGGTAAGACCACAATTCTTATTTTGATTATGCCCATTCAGATTTCATTGTCTCAATTAATTAATGAAAAAAAGGAGGAAACCTGTTTTCCAGGAAGTGAGGTTGCTTGTACAATATTGTTGGCATTATATATAAAGAAAAAACTATTAGTTTGGGTGATAATTATTGAAGTTGAAATTGGTAGTTCTAAGTGTTGGTTTGCTTGAAATCCAATTTCGGAAAAATTAAGGACATTTTTAGTTATTGTTTTTTAGAAAACTATAAAACAGAAATAAAAAAAATTCATTAAAAACTAAAATTTTCTTTATTTTCTATTTTATTTCAAAAAATAGAACCAAAATAAAAAATAAAAAATTATTTTCTCAACTAAATATAACCTAAATTTAAAAAAAAAATTAGTGACTCCTTTCAGTAAAGTAAAAAAGTAGAATGATCAAAATTTCCTTTGGTAGTGAGAAAATATATTAAGGAAGTAATTTTTTTTTGAAAATGACAAAATTATGCATTGCAATTTTAAATATTCTTTCACACATTTGAGGAGTTAAAAGAACATTCTTCGTAATTTTTCATTATACAATTAATTTAATTTAATTCAACCTATCAAATTCTTAAAATATTTTTTTTATGGTATTGGGACAAATTTATTTTTTTTCAGTAAAAACATATAACGAGTAAAATATAAAAATCAATTTATGGCATTTTCTTTTCTTATACCTGATCGTTTATTATTTTATTTTAGCTTAGAGAAAAATAGAAAAGGGAAGAGTTTATCTTTTAGTACTTGTAATTTATATACAGCTCAATAAACCATCCAAAAGAAAAAAAGAAAGAATTCAAGAAGAGATTACACACAATTTAAATAAATAATGCCAAACATAAATGGGTCCTTACATAAATACCAACAAAAACTCATTCACAATTCCAGACTCTTACTCCTCTCTGTTTCTTCTACAGACTCAAAAACACATATATTCACAAAGTCTCCTGACTTCGCCATTAAGTTTTTAATTCATCCAAATCTATATTTTCTGGGAGTGGTTGAGAGTTAGTTGATTCACACACACACACACACACACCCATTTCTTGTTTCCAACAAGTCCTCACCACACTAATAACAACTCCTCTAACAAACACGGTCTTCTTCGCCCATCTCTTCGGTGCTGTCAAAAATTTGTATTCCTGTTTCCGTCGTCCACGTAATATTTTTTAGCCGTTGACTTATGAGAGTCTCATTACACGCTCATTAAATCAGACGGTTCGTGACAGGTACCTTTTGTTTTTCTTATCGAGAAAGTGGTGGAAATTATGGCGGATAATCCAAAGCTGGTGAGATTGCTTTCTGGGTTTTCTTGAATGGGTTCTGTTTCGTCGTAAATTTCGCATCTTTTGTAGCTTTCTTGCAACTGTTTTATTGAAAGGTGGTGGTTGTTATCTGGATATCTGCTTTTCTATTTTTTTAGTTTCTTTAAACGAGTAACCGTCTTCTTCTCTCTTTTGTTGGGATTTCTTGATTTCAAATTAGGATTTGGCTTCTCCTCCGGATTCCGGTAAATTAGAAGATAACGTTATGGGAAGCCAAAAAATCTCCGTTTTTGATCATTTGAATAGGTTTCAGTACTCAACGGCGGACAAATCTGATGGCTTTGTAATTGACACGGAGAGCTTCTCCAATGGCACCAATAAGGACATCAACAACGCTAATTCAAGAATTCCTGTGAGTCGCTTCTTTCTCTTCTTTTTTGTATTCATTTATATAAAATCATGGTCAAAATTCAAAATTTTACAGTTGAATGTCTTTTTTTTTCGCAATTCATCATTACTGTTTCTTGTTTATTACTTTTCCCATTTGAATTGTATTACTTTAATCTTCTTCAATTTTAGTACTTTAATTAAATTGTCAATATTTTTTATGAACAGTTGCAGAGGAGTCTTTCCAGGAAAGGGCCTCAGCGTGGCTATGAGAAGAAGATTAGTTCTATCGCTCCAGCTAACGATAGAGAGATTCAGACTACCAATGTTGCTGTGTTCTCACCAAGAGGTACCCTTTTCACTTGCAATTTCTGTTCACTATTTTTATCATTTTCATTAGAATTTTTGTATTCCTGTTCAGCACTCACTGCTGTTGGTTTGAGTACATACCCAGCAATAGACATTCTTATTGTCTGTATTGTTCCATGCTTAATGAATAATGAATTTTAACAGAAAGCATGAAATTACAGTTTCAAATGGTCCAGTTGGGTAGGTATATTTATTAGATAAGTCAGAGTTTCAGTGGCTCACTTAGTTTTGGCATTAACTCTAATGGCCCTTTGTTTCCACGAGAGAGTTAGGTTGATGTAGATGCTAGACACAACCTGACAATAATAATTCACTAATGAATTAAAATCAGCCATTTTTGTAGTCCAGACACACAGACGAGTAATATAAAACTCCACCACCAACTTGAACTTGTAGTATTGTCTAATGGGGTAGTGAGGGACTTAAGGGAAGGAGAGTGAAATACTAACAAAAACTTTTGGTCAATCATTGAAAGTACATAAAATAAACCTGATTATTGTATTAAATAGGTTTAGTTAATATATCTTCCAAGTGCATCGATGTCATCAGAAGCTCTCTGATGAAGACATGTCATGTTATTAATGAAAAGTTGATGATAAAATGCCAGTTGGCTAAAACATCTTCTTTTGATTATTGTGGATGTTGTTATTAATTTGGCAATAGTAGTAGGGCCAAGCACGCCTGAAAAGGCAACTGCGGTGACAACAGGGACCACCGATCATTTGAGTAACCTACCAGTTCATCATCAGATCACAATCACGACCGCCAGCATCAGTACCGCAACAGAAACCAGGTGCACTACTCGGAGAAACAGTTTTAAGCGTTCTCCGTCTTCATGGGCCCTTGATCCCAAAAGGGTTCTTTTTTTGTTTGCCACCCTGTAAGTTTACAGTTTGAGAAAGCTGCAAATAACCTTTTTTTCCTCTGTCGTGTTTTGTTACTTCCGTGCTGATAGTTTAGGAGTTTCTTTTTGTTTTGTAGTTTTTTTGGGTCAGACTCTCTGTGGTTCATTATGATCCTGATGGATTTTTTTGGGACAGGTCAAGCATGGGAACATTGTTGCTGATATACTTCACTCTTTCCATGGGCAAGCTCAATGCAAACGACAATGCTTTAGACTGATATTAATGGAGGTAAATAGTGTTTTCACAGAAGGGGCGATATGACCATTAATGAGTCATTATTTGGATCAAAATACGAGGGTAGAAAAAAAATGAAAGAAATTACTTGACAGCGATGATGAGCTTTCTCGGAAAATTCTGATGTGGCTGAATGCAGACCTTAGAAAAAGGAGAGACCGATAATGAAAGATTGACCGAGATGAATGCAAAAGCTAACTCAAGTTTCTCTAGATCCATAGCCATTTGCTTCAGATTCAAGACGTGCTGCATTGTAGGGGCAGGAATATTCTTTCACATATATGGGAAAGAATCATGACGCACTTCAGCTTCATACTTCATAAGATGTATTGAAACGGAAAATGACGTGTTT
>CAODLS010365162.1:0-16990 GCA_948243855.1 Flueggea neowawraea
AACAATGAATGCCTCAATGTTTGCAAGTCTTGTCACAAATGGGGATTCATTTGCTTCTTGAAATTTCACTTGCAGCAATGTTAATGATATTATATCCGTCGCCCACATGAATTTATGCAACAAAGAATCTTGATCTGAATCGTTTTGGTTCGACCTGTTATCACAAAGAAAATAAAAGAAAGAAATTTTTTTTAATAAAGTCATGAGTCTCAGAAATCAGTGACTACAATAAGAACATCGCAACTAGGTTAGTACTTCCTTTACTACCTTTTCATTTTCAAGAGCTCAAATTTATTAAATAAAAAAAGAAAAAATAAGAAAGAGTCTATTACAACCCAAAAGGTGGGCAAAAAATAAGCTGAAAAACAGTACAAAACGTTGTTAAACAAATCAAAACCTCTCAACTCTATTTAAATCATCATAAATTAGAGGACCATAGAAGTTGGGAAAAGTAGGCCTCCACTCCAGGCTATCAATGGAACAAGCATGATTGGCAAGCTTATCGGCGACCCCGTTGCCTTCTCTATAGATGTGAGGGACCACAACACACATATTAGACATAAGTTGCAATCATTCCAACCAATCCATGTAAACTCGCCATGGAACCAAAGTGGAACGAGTTTTAATTAATTGCACCATATAAGAGGAGTCGCTCTCAAGCCATAAGTTATGTCTGTTGTGAGTTAAAGGCTTTGTGGGTATTGCAAAATCCCACATTGCTTAGTTGAGATGTGGATGTAGTGTTTATATTGAGAAACACTAAATGGGCTTGGTAAAGAAGAAAATAACTTAAGCTCTTGTGCGCATGTGAGTGGGGCTCGGAAAGGAAGTGGGCGAAATGCCCCATGCACGTGAGGCATGGCCCGTTTTATTTTTCTGGCTCAAAACTTAATCCCACATATTGTGTAAAATAAAACTTGACAGAAGCTTACATGGAAAACACGTTTTTTGACTGTTTCGTAACCTGTGACATTCCAAGTCATATTTTTGTGACTTGGTCTTCATTTGAATTAATCAATATCATATCCCAGATTTTCTCCCTGATTTACAGTCACTTCCCTTCTCTTTTTCAGCCATTAACGTTCAAAATATTGCCCATAAATACAGCCTCACTTCAGTTGCAAATACATATCTCTCTGCATTCTTCCTTGCCTACTGTTGGGTTCTAAAATTTATTCTTGTTGCTTCCTGTGCCTCTGCCCACTAGAGAAGACCTGTTTTATCCTGGAGGGAAATAAATCCCTTTAGGATAGTGTCCAACACGACTCAGGTTTTATAACTTTGGTGCTCCCTGCAACAGTTGATTTAACATTCTAAAGGGATTTATATTTGTTATTGCCGTCACTGCCATGGAAGCTCCACAGCAACCAACACCCCTACTACTGCTTTCGTTTCTATTGCTGCTACTACTCAAGGAGGTTCAACTGTTTTGGTTGTTGTTCCCAGTTCTGCACAGCCTACTGCCTTCATTCCTCCTACTGCAACACCAATTATGCCTATCTTTGCCAAGGCATTCCCAGATGTTTCCAACATTGAAGTTTTTGATGGGGAGAACTTAAGCGATGGAAGGATCGTGTTCATTCCCTACTTGATATGCACGGGGCCGCTTGGGCCCTCACAACGCCAAAATCCGAATCTAACTCAAAGCCTTGGGAATATGCAAACAAGGTGTGTAGGCACACTGTTCTTTCTACTTTATCTAACAATCTATTCGATGTTTATGTGAGCCTCAAGGAAGCACATGCAATGTGGGAGTCAATGACAATGAAGTATACTGCTAAGGATTCTGTCACACAAAAGTTTGTGTGTGGGACCTACTATCGATGAGAGATGACCGAGTACAAAGAGATTGTGGTGCAATTTCATGAGTACAAAAAGTTGATTAAGATCTTGAAGAACATAAACATTTACTTTGAAGATGAGTTCGTGAGTGAGATATTGATTGAAAAGCTGCTAATTGGTGTCAAAACCAACAAATTTAAATTCCTAATTTAAGCCTAAAATAAGCAATATTTAAATACAATGAAAAGCAGGGTCGAATCCACAGAGACTGGTAAAAACTTATCTAATTGCAGAAAATAACTGTAAAAATAAAGATGTGAATTGGTTGTGAAAGGTCACAACAGAACAGTTAAATAAAGAAATAAAATAAATCAAGAATACTGAATTAATAAGGAAGAAATCAATATCATGAAAGCCTAGCCAAGGTACATCTCTGTCTCACTTTATTAATCGATCACGGGTAACGAAAGATAAGTCAGTACCGTTCATACAGGCAGGTTATAGTTGCAGGTGACACACTCAGTAACCAATCTTTACTTACTATTTTGGTAGTTACGGGATGCCCTGCAAACTACTTCCTAACCAATAAACAACCCCTCGGATGCCCTGCAGAGTTCAATTTATTAGTAGCATTAAGAACTATAAAGACCCTACCCAAGCCAACAAACTCGGAAGCCGCAGTTCATTCAAGCAAAATTATTCTATTCCGCTAATGACAGTCGAAGCCCATTATCACAACAACAGTATTAACTTACCACTTGTGCTAGACATGCAATCACGGATCTACGAATCTAACTGGTTGTTATTATTCTATCAATCAATTCAATGTGGCCATCATCAATTCAATCAACAGAATAATAAATAATCAATCAAGAACAGAAGTAGAATAAATGCATAAACAGTAAAGAACAATTAAAATAGAACCTCACAATTAATTAAGATCGACTTTGATCGTACCTTGACTAGAAAATAATTTAGTTCCTCATAATGTTTTGAAGAACACAAAAGACAAAGGTCAATGTTCCAGCCGTCCAGCCTGAACTTATCTCTAGCTATTTATATGTAATAACTATCTTAACCTAATTAAAATTGTCCATTAGTTCCCAAAAATATCACTCTGAAAGTTCCAATCTTCAAGGCTGCGTTGCTCAAAAAATTGGCAACTTCCTGAGTCAATTTCCTTGCCAAAATAGGCTTTCCCGCGTCAGACTCGCATGTCTACAGTGCACACACGTTTCTTATCATGTCAAGGCCTTGCCGTAACGCTCCGAATCATTCCTTGCCCAAGACAGCTCCAAGTTTGCATATTTTACACCAAATTGACCCCTGAAAACATTTAAACACAAACTAACATAAAACACACAGAAATATGAATGATATACATGCAAAATAATAATAAAATGCCAATGCAAACACGCATAAAATGCATATTAACATGAGGTAAGATACACCCTAAATGGATTAGAATACATTCAATTTATGCCTTGATCTGGACTTGAAATGAAAAGAGACAGAAGTATAGCATGATGAGAGGAATTTGGCAGTTAGTGTTTGGGACCCGATTATTTTTATGAAGGAATGAATCTGAAAGAGAGATGTCTTGGTTTTATTAATTTCATGATATGCTATATATGGTCAAATGGAGATTTATATATGATATATGATAAATGGAGGTTGATATTAGATATATTAGTCAAATAGTCTAAGGATAAGAATGATATGTAATTATAGAATTGGTGATTTCATTTGATGACAATTATAATTATCAATGGTAAGGTGGCTAATCCAATTGGTGACAATTATTGATAAAATTATTCCAGTTATTGATAGCTTGTTTGGAGTTGGGCGTTATGGTAAGGAATATATGACGAATCATGTAAACATGAAGGCAATAGTTTAATCGTGAGCAAAACTTGAGGAATGAGGTTAAATTCAGCTAGTAGTTTGACTGAAGAGGGTGGAATGATTATAAATATTTTTAGTTCTTAGATTTGATTGTACAAAGCAGGTTGACTTACATATTTCAATTTCTATTTAGATTATGAGATTGGAGAACTTGTATCGATAGATATGATCATTTTAGGGGGTTACCATTTTGTTTGAGGTTAAATGTTTATAATAATGTTTAAGTGACAAAAAATGTGAATATGGGGACAATAGTGAAGTCGCAAACAAGACTTGAGGAGTTAAGTTGAATTCAATTTATAGTTTGACTTAAATGTTACGAAAATGATTATAAACATGGGTATGATTTGAACTTGATTACAAGTATATGGACTAGTGTATGTATTTGATATAATGAGACTATGGGATTTGGATATCAGATGAATAATTTCTTTAGGTTATTGATGCTATCTTCATTAGTAACATTGGGTATGATGCATGTTCTTTGCATTCGGTAGTTGCACTTCGAGTTAGGAGTTAAATTGTGATTTGAATTGAGATATCTTGCTAGATATTATTTAGATTGCTTTCTTTTGTTTCGTGTGTTTAATTATTTAGTAAAATTTTTTATGCTGTCTATGGCAAGTGTCTCAGTTTGTGCTTTCGATAGGTATTTTTAGATATCAAGTATGCATAAAAATTTGGGAGTAATAATTGGATAAGATTTGAGAGCCGATGTTCTAGACCATCGTCAGAGTTTAGGAGATCATGTATTTTCTAAGATATGACCAATGGAGGACATGATGATACATGTGGAGACGGTAGGTTGAGCCAAGCTATATTTGATTCGTTTGACATTAGTGGCCATATGAGCTACCCATTCAATTTGCCTATGTGCATTTTTGCATTTCAGATATGTTTCCTTGAGAATATGTTTCTTTGTAACCTTGTACATTACGATATCTCATGTTCTGTTCCTTAGTAATTCTGTCTCAGATTCGTTCCATGCTTTATCGCTATTGTCATTTGTGGTAAGACTTAATTTGTCCTCTGATAGAGTGTCAGTGGAAGTCCTACTGAGACATCATTCTACTGAGTTATGGCGTAGATAACCACACTTATTCTATTCCATTGATTCATAAGTCAGTACCTTCCGCCTATGCGTCTGCGTCTACATTATCAATATCATTCTTTGCATCTGCATTTTTCTTGAGTGATTTGTTGAGTTATGGATCATGCTCTGATTTGGAGACTTAGGTCTGGTTTCAACATTTGAGAACTAGAGTATGATTAAATTTGGGAGTCAAGTTGGATTAGTAACTTTGGTGTACCTCAGTATGTCTGCATATTTTGGTTTAAGTGACCTAGAGTGTTAATAGGTTCTTGTGGATTGATATGTTAGAGATTTGTGTTATGCCTTCATTTGGAGACTTGGGATCGATTTCTAATATTGAGATATTGGAGTTGACTTAATTGATGATTTTAACTATGTTGGTGATTAATGCCCTTGTGTAGTAATATTGATATGATTTTCTTGGAAATTTGAGGACAATTTTCTTTTGAGGGGGGAAGTATGTAACTACTCGCCCGTTCTGAATCGGTTCTCTGTAGCAATTCGTTCGAATTCGATCTGATATTTAAATGTTTGGGATCATAATTGGATGTTTGACGATGACTAATGATATTTTGAAGTGATTTAAGACCTTTGATCTTGGTGGTGTTCGATTGGATTGCATGGAAGAAGTAGAAAAAATCAATTTGTGAGGAATCAGCCCTTGGCAGGCGACCCATGGTTTGGGTTGCTGACTACCCTGGTGTCGACTAATGGAGCATGTTCTTTCGTCGTCGACTACCGATTTTAGGTAGTCGAAACGACATGCAGCTCTATATATGCCCCAACCCTCTCAGCCTCGCTCCATTTTTCCACCAAAACTTACTGCAAATCCGTCCAATTTCCTCTCACATTGCCTTCTCATCATTCCTTAACACTATTTGAGGTAAGATCAAATCTCTAAATTCTTTATTTCTCCATTTTCATGTTTGAATCATAGAAGAACGTTTTGGGCATTTTGAGCTAGAGTTCAAATTTCACTTGTTACTGTCTGAGTGGGTGTTAATGGGTGTTATATCATGATAGAACAAGGTTAGGAACACTTGATTTAAGCTTTGGTTTGAATGATTTGAGGAGTTTTAGAGTGGGCTAAGGTTTGGCATGAATTTGGACAAATTTTTGATGATTTTGTGTTCTTTTGGTGAAATAAATTGTAGATTCAAGTTTCTGAAGTTGATTAGAGTCAATCTAGGTTATTGTGAATGATTTTTATTGGTTGAATCAAGAGTAGGGTGTTTTTGGATAATTTTTTACTGCAAGGACTAGACTTGATATTTTGCATGTTTGGGGTCCAATTTAAAATTCTGGATAGTTTGAGGAGTAGTTTATAAATTTTAGAAAGTTTGGGGACTAATCTATAATTTTTTGAGGACTTACGAATTAAAGTGTAATCTTTTACAAGTTGAGGGACCAAACTATAATTTTTACAAAGATGTTTGATTTTTGACGAGGGTTTTAGATCTTCAATCGCAATAGGTTTTTCAATATCGCATAGGGTTTGGGTCATGTATTTGCACCATACATTTACGGTGTTGCTACAGTACCAGTACCACATTTTGATTTTTGTCTAATATCTATTTCAGCTTTCTATTCGTGCCAGCAAGACCAGCCGTCGACTAGTGGTCAGTGACTGGGCCATTCAACTTGGATATTTAGGTGAGTGGGATGGAAGCTCTAGACACATATGATGTGTCTTCTAAACTCATATGTTTTTTGTTGTGTTTGGATAAATTTTGAAATCTGACTAATGGTTTCGTTAATTTAATTTGATTTCTATTATAATTCTAGATATAGAACTCTATTTTTTTTTTGAAAATTGTTATCTTATTATTTTCTACAATTAACCTTCTGATCTGCATGCTCTTCAGTTATTTATTTATATATATTATTGTATATTCTAATATGGAACACCTAACTACGGGGTATGTAGCATTTGATATACAAATGCTCTGTCAAGGCCCAAGTTACTAGGGTAATATGGTAGTCATGTGTCTGGCCAGACACACGTACTTTGTCTGATTTTGTCTGATGACATATACCACACCTCTGATATCTGCTTGTTTCTGTCCCATATCCGCTTTTGTTATATTATATATGATATTATCTATTCTGTCTAAATGTTTGTTGTCTGCTTTGTACGCGAAAGTTTTTAGAATGAATTTTTGAATTATTATCTATATGTACACGAGTGTATACCATTATTATCTGATTATATATGTGCATATCGTATCTTTCGAACTATTTTCAAAATGGTTATATATATGTGCTTGATTGTATTTCTGTAATTTTGACTTTCTGAATAACAATTTTTGTAATTTTGATAGTTAAGAGAGACACGTGTAAAAACTGAAAAATTGGAGTGTTTTTGTGGCAATACCGAATACATGATATGCAAATGCAGATGGAGACGCTTGTCCGAGGATGAAAAACCTATTTCGATAAAAGATCTAACACTCTCAACCCAAAATCGGAATCTACGTAAAATTACAGTTTAGTCCCCGACCTATGTAAAATTACGCTTTAGTACCCAAACTTTTTAAAATTTACAAATCAGTCCTCAAAGTATACTCAAATTACCAATCAGTTTTAAATATGCAAAATATAAAAATTACACTTTTAATCCCTTAGAACCACAACTCCCTCGAGTAAACCTAAATGTTTACTCGAGTAATACATACCATTGACTTACTCGAGTTAGCCAAAGTGCTTACTCGAGTAAGTCACATACCCTGAATTCAAAATTCATTCAAATTTCAATTCAACCGATAAAAATTGTTTCAAATCACTTAGATTAACTCGAATCAACCTCAGGAACAATAATCTATAATTGGTTTCATCAAAACAACTCAAAATCACTCAATTGCTTCGAAAAAAATCCGAATCTAACCCTAGCCCATTCAAGAACAACCTTAAATCTTTCAAACCAAAGAACAATCTATGATTTTATAGCCTTAATCCACCATAAAACAACCAAATCCAACACCCATAACAAAAGAAATCATCAAATATGAACCAGACATTCAAATTCGGCAAAAAACGTAACTTCAAGATTCAAACATGAAAAATGATGTAAAATGAAGAAATAAAGGAATATAAGGTTGATCTTACCTCTATAGATGTTTAGAAATGATGGGTAATCAATGAAAATGATTTTCAAAGGGAGTGATTTGAGTGAGAAATGAGAGACTGAGGCCGAAAGGACCGAGTGGGGGTATTTATAAATCCTTGCCCAAAACGGCATCGTTTCAGCCAAAATTGCCTTGCTCACTCTAGTGACATCGCTCCTTACTCGAGTAACACACCTCTTGCTTGAGTAACACTTCCTCTTACTCGAGTAATATTTTTCCAAATGTTCATTTGGAGATAAGGCTTACTCGATTAACTGAATTTCTTACTCGAGTAATCCATGGTCCATTTCACTTGAGTAACACCTTAATGTTTACTTGAGTAAGGAGGGATGCCACTCTAGTAATCCAGGTACATCAGATGACTTAACCTTTTCAATCAAACTCTGAATCTCAGTATCATCCTTCTAATCCTCGTGAATCCAATCTAACAACACGGGTCCTGCCTCAAAATGACCAAGCAATACCCCTGTGTTATCAAACCACAACTCTACTCCATCTTTCATAAATCTCTGTCACTCCGACACTGCCGGTTGTCTCTCAACTGAAATAAGGGTGAAATTACCCATCGATTTCCTACTCAAATAATCGGCAATAACGTTGTTTTAAAGATTGCTTATTTATCTTCTATATCTAAATATTGTTTTGAATGTGCCTTATTTTCATATTTGAAGATTGCTTAATGAGTATTGTGATTTATGTTCTTTTTATGATGCTTGCCCTTGGATTTGATTTAATGGTTTGTTTTTATTGATTATCGTTGAGCTTGATCACCTTGATGGTATTTTTGATAATCCTAGTTGATGGATCGAGAGATTAAGGCAAGGAGAGGTCGACTTGTATTAAACTTGTATGGTTTAGGATATAGATATACCTATACCTACAAGGTGTTCGATGAAATCTCCCAAAGGGCCTAATGGGCCTAACTTGGCTAGGTGAGGCCGAAAGGACCCTCCTAGGAAGTCTAGGTACGACTTGAGTGACCTCGAGAGAGGCCTTGAGTTTGTCTTGTGGAGAGAACACTAAATCCCAAAAACCCATTTCATTTATTTGGTAAAAAGGAAGTCTTTGCTTGCATCTCATTCATCCAAATGCTTTTATTTATTTTGTTATTGCACTTTATGTTTTTAAAATCAAACCCAACTCAATTCAAAATCTCGGTTTTTATTGCTTTCCTTTATTTTTAATCACTAACTAGTACTCGTTCCCTTAGATTCGATAACCCTAGGTATACTCCCAAAGTAAAACTGTATCGATTCTAGTATGTTTGCTAGACACCGATTATCTATCATAATGCCATCTCTAGACACTATGTATCCAAAAAATGCCACTTGTTCGAGCCAAAACTCGCTTTTCAAGAACTTAGCATAAAGCTGATGTTCTTTCAAAGTTTGCAAGACTGACCTCAAGTGGTCCTCGTGTTCCTCCTTACTCCTCAAATATAACAAAATGTCATCAATAAAGACAATAACAAACCGACCCAAGTACACACTAAATACTCTGTTCATCAAGTCCATAAATGCTGCTGATGCATTAGTCAAACCAAACGACATCACTAAGAACTCATAGTTACCATACCTAGTGCGAAAAGGTGTCTTAGGAATATCATTTTCTCTAATCCTTAACTGATGATATCTTAGCCTCAAGTCAATCTTAGAAAACCACTGTACACCCTGCAACTGGTCATACAGATCATCTATCCTCGGAAGAGGATATCGGTTCTTCACCATTACTTTGTTCAACTGACAATAATTAATGCACATCTGAAGGCTTCCATCCTTCTTCTTTACAAAAACACCGGAGCACTTTAAGGTGAAATGCCCGGTCGTATAATACCTTTGTCTAACAACTCTCTCAACTAAATATCTAACTCCTTCTCTCCCCCTGTCTCGTTCGTCATCGTCGCGGGTTCACCCGCTAAATGTCCCCGTCGCGAATCAACGTTATAAATAATGAGAGAGAAAATATATATATATATATAGAGAGAGAAAAGCGAGAGAGTGAGACAGAGGACAAATAGAGAGAAAAGTCAAGTGGGAGAACGAGAGAGACGACAGAGAGATAAGTGAGGCGAGAAAGTGAGAGAGAGGACAATGAGAGAATTGGGTCGAGAGAGTGAGAGAGAGGACATAGAGACAGAAGTGAGGTGAGAGGGTGAGAGAGAGAGGACAAAGAAACGGAGGAAAGAGAAATTGGAAAAAGAGGGTATAAATTTTGGGACATTGGTGAAATTATAATTTTGTTTGTTTAAATTTGTGAAATTATAATCCTTCGTCACAAAATTGATATTAAAATCTCAAAAGAGACCATATTGTGTAATTTCCTCTTTCTATAATTCTTCCCTTTTTCCTCGTCTTGCGATGTGCGGTTGCTAGTTGTACCAAGGGTATTTCTCCAATGGCTGAACGATTTATGCCCTGCACTTGCTTAGGTCATTATTCTCATTTGTTTAAGGAATCAACCCTTAACTTTAGAATTGATAACAAATTAACCCAAACATTTAAACTAGTTCTGAATGGCACTAAGGTCATTAACTTTAATAATTGGTTTTATTAGTCGCTGTAAACATAATAAAAAAATAATTTTTAATGAGAAATCAAATAAAAATGATACCAATAACCTTATAACTCATTGACTCTAATACTAAAAATTATAAATTTAATTTTTAGTGAAAGTAATTAAAATAATTTAAAAAAAAACTTAAACAAGAATGAAGTGAAAAACGTTGACATTTTTTATGCGAACAGTTGAAGCTAACGTCACCGAGAATGGTCTATATATATATTTGTATTTTTTTGAACAACGGGAATGGTCAGGGGTTCTAGAGGCAGCCCCTTAATTCAATAATGAGAACTTTCAATTACGAGTCAAACTAAAATTAAACAATTGATGCTCTGAGAAGTAAAAACAGTGATGATAACTGAATATATAAAACTAGAGTGTCCTATTAAAACTGAAAACATCATTTCATAGCTTCATCCAAGGAAGACGGAGAGAGATGGCAGAATCCTTTCCAATGACTGGCGGAGATGGGCCGAACAGCTACGCCATGAATTCTCAGAGACAGGTTAATTAATTCCTACTGTTCCTAACTTTTTTTTTATCGCAAACTGCTCCATACGTTTAGCCTTAATTGTTACGATTTTCATTATGTATTCATGAAAAATACTTATAAATTAGGGTTGTCAGATTCAATCGCTAAATTATAAAAATCACCAAATTCATTCACAATCGAACTATAATTTGTGTTTATTCGCTCATTTTAGATAATTGTGAATGATAATTTCTTAAATTTGTTATTTGTGATTTAGTCGCGGTTAGTTAATTAATTCTTACTGTTCCTTACCTTTTTTTGATAGCATACTGTTCCATACCTTTACCCTTAATTGTTACGATTTTCATTATGTATTCATGAAAAATACCTATAAATTGTAATGTGTGGTAAAAAGCCAAAGAGGGGAGAGATCTTTCTATAGACATTCAAGACTTGACCCGAAAAGCAAAAGCAAAATTCCATGGCTAAGACATGATTTTGCGGAATCACCAAATTGTACTATCAAAATTTGTTTCCCAAACTTTTCCATATTTTTCTAGAAGGTCAATGCAGATATATCTCTGGTATTTCTAGTAAAAAAGAAAATGTTTGTTTAATGAAAAAATTAAATTTGAATTGGTGCAAATGTTGATGTTCTTTTCATTTTTTTTTCTCCATCATAGTAAAAAATTGAAGTTTCATTTTTATGCACGTCCAACTTTCATTGCAAAGTGCCTTTGGTCAGGGACAAAACTCGATCGGAAAAAATTGAGCCTTCAGGATTTCTCTCAAAATTAAAAAAAAAACACCAATTTTTCAGTTTTTATGCGTGTCTCTCTTAAATATCAAAATTACAAAAATTGTTATTCAGAAAGTCAAAATTACAGAAATAAATCAAGCACATATATATAATTGTTTTTTTTGTTTATTTATGGTTTATTAAACAAGAGACTAGTGTTTATTTATTTTTTCGGGTTTTTATTATTTTTATATTTTAAGTTTCAATATTTCTTTTTTTTGGATGAAATTTCTTTCTTTTGTTTTTTGCATGTTGAAGTCTTCTTTTGTTTTTAGTAGTGCAAAATGGGTTTTTTCCCATTTTTAAACGGTTTTTTAATTATTTTTAACTTTTGTTTTCAATTTTTATTTAGTTTTTATTTAACGAAATTAATTTTATTCCACTTGGTTTCTTGCACGCTCATTTTTCATTTTTGTTTGTACCAATGATTTCTTTTTGGTTTTTTGTTCGTTTTTAAAATGCAAACTAGTTGTCATCTTATTTTTATTCGTTTTATTAGTTGTAATTTTTTTTAAAAAATAAACCTGATTGACAAACTATATAACAAATGAATCCAAAAAATAAACCAAATATCTAGATCCACACATAAAATATGATAGAAAAAAACAAATGGAAAATAAAAGAACAAAAAATAGAAAATTAAAGAACATTAAATGAAAATGAAAAATAAACTTAATAGAGAATAATTCAGCTAAGTGGAATTGCAGAAAAGATCATATCACTTTACTGGATAAAATGAAAAAAACAATTATTAAACAAAAAAGATAAAAAAAATCAAAACAAAAGAAAATGCATAGGCGTGGAAAGTGGAAAGTGACATTACCATCCTATACGAAGAAAATTAGCAAATCTAAGAGGTATACGTGCTAGAATTTTCCTCATGTTAAAATGAAAGGGCATTATGGTTGCGCGATGCACAGATTAATTTAATAAAATAATTAATTTTTTATATTGAAATATAATCAATAAAATTATTTTTCATTAATTGTTTAAAATTATAGTTAACAATTGTATGATGAACAAAAATTATAAATTAAAAAATTAATATCAATATTTAAAATTAGTCAGTTTTCACAAACTTTTGACAAATAGTTTCGTAGTTAATTGACACGTTTATTTAAAAAAATAATTAAATCTTAAAGAAATTATATATATTTAGTTATATTTCATAATTTCTTATAAAAATAATTAAAATATTAAAGAATTTAGAAAAATAGTAATCATAAGTAGCATAACAATCGACATGTTTATTTATAACAAATTAAAAAATCACATATATAATATAGTAAGAAAATATTATTTTACAGTAATGATCAGAATTAGTCCTAACAATGAACATCAATATCAAAATTTAAAGTTGACGAGTTTTCACAAACTTTAGACAAATAGTTTTGTAGTTGATTGACACGTGACTTTTTACATATATTATTACTATTTGAAAAAGAGTTAAATACACCAACTATGTAGTTAATTGATAAGTGATTTTTTTTAATTTAGCGTATTCAACTCTCTTTAAATCAATAATAATATGAGAAATAAAAAAATTACTTGCCAATTAACTATATAGTTAGTTTATGTAACTCTTTTTCAAAGACTAATAATATAGGTAAAAAGACACGTGTCAATCAACTACGAAGCCACTAGTCGAAAGTTTGAGAAAACTCTTATATATATATATATATATATATATATATATTTGGGTGTATGCTTTGCCAAATAAAGTGGTAAATCGTACATTTAATACATTTGATAAATTATTACTAAATAAATAAACAAAATAATATGTCTTTTTCTTATTATGGTGAATTATATTAGACATGCAATAAGTTACTAAATAAATAAACAAAATTATCGCTTGCAAAAAATATTGGCTATATGATTGTTGAGGCAACAAATTGTCAAGTTAAAAATTCTTTTATTCTGCCATGATGAATGAAAGTCTTAATAGGTTGGAGTGTGACAATATTATACAATAAAAAAAATGAGTTAAAAAAAGCGGCTTCTAACTAGATGTACATTATAGCTTGCAAAATGATATTTAAGTAATACTTCATTAGTGACAATGATTGTGGAGTTCAATTAAAACTAACATGTTTAACTTAAGGTTTAAGAAAGTTAATACCTTCGTATTCATTGCATTAGTATTGAAGTCAACTCCAATATTAAGAGTTTGTGAGTTTAATATCTAGTCTGAGCATATAAAATGACTTGCCAAACCCGGAGCAAGTGGAACGGATGGTAAGTCTGCAAGTGTGGCAAAGGAAGGGGATGCGAGTCTGTGAGATGCGATATGGACCGCTGCTTGGACTACGGCCTTACTTCGGTCCCTGAGACCTAAGTGTGATTGCTATCCGATAAGCCTGAATTAAGTGAGGGCCCTGGGCAGGGAAAGGGCTAGCTCCTCTGAGGGTTTATTGGTTGGTCCGCTAGAAGAGTGGGTTGGCTAGGTTTCGTTGCAAAAAAAAAAAGACTTGTACTTTTTTAATTTTATAATATATTAAAAGAAAATTGCTATGTTTGTCTGACTTTGATGGCTAATATAACTTGATGGATTCTTGGGAACGAAGAATATTGTCTTCTTATATTGAGTGGAAGAATAATAAATGTCAAAAAATAATGGGACATGAAATGAAAAATTTTGATACAGAAAATCTACTACATTTTCCATGCAGAAAGTGGGAGCTGAGATGGCAAAGGCTATGTTGGTAGCAGCAATTGTTGAAAACCTTGACATTGAGAACTCTATTTCACGCCCATTTTCTATAGTTGATTTGGGTTGTTCAACAGGACCCAATACTTTCACCACAGTTGACAACATAGTTGAAGCCATAACCGAGAAATTCAAAACTGAAGGCCACTGTGGCAACCCCGAGTTTCAAGTATTTTTCAATGACAACACTTCAAATGACTTCAATACTCTCTTCTCCAATCTTCCAACAAATAGACGCTATTTTGCTGCTGGAGCTCCTGGTTCTTTTCATGGAAGACTGTTCCCCGAATCTTGCATAAACTTCTTCAACTCTTCCTTTGCTCTACAATGGCTTTCCAAGATGCCAGAAATTTTGGGTGACACGAATTCACCGGCATGTAATAAGGGAAGAATTTATTATGGAAATGCCCCAAATGAAGTTGGAGAGGCCTATTCTGCTCAGTTTGCAAAGGACGTGGGAGTATTTTTAGACTCTAGAGCAAAAGAGCTTGTTCCAGGTGGACTAATGGCTATTCTTATTCCTGGACGTCCCGAGGGAACATTGCCTTCTCAAGTTTCACTCGGACCTTATTTCGAGCCACTAGAGTCTTGCCTCTTAGATATGGCAGCTGAGGTATGCGAAAATCATTAGAATCTAAATTTGCACTACAAGCATATTACATTTTAAAAAGATGTGTTAATATCTATTTTTTACGATGGAATTTGCATCTACCATTTAATTCTGCAATCTATTCTGTAATACAACACATCACTTCCACTTGAATGCTTCAGAAATGTTTGGACTGACATAATGTTTGTACGTTTACAGGGAGTACTAAGCAGGGATAAAATTGATTGCTTCAACTTGCCTCTATACAGTCCTTCGATAGACGAGGTAAGAGCAATGATCCAGCAAAATGGGCAATTCAGCATTGGAAGATTGGATCTGTTGTCTCAACTCTCATATCCTGGATTGGTACTCACTGCAAGGGAGTGCACAGCAGCCTTTGAGAGCATTATTACCAAACATTTTGGAAAAGACATCACAGAACCACTGTTTGAGAGATATTCCAAGAAATTTGGACACAGCGCAATTGAAACTGATAGATTGTCTGTTGGTTTGTTTATTCTTCTTAAGCGCAATTATTGAATAGAAAACCGAGCTCCTCCTATGCATGGGTCTTCAAATAATGTGTCAAACTAGATCAATAAGTTTCTTTGGTATCTGAAAATTTGGAAAGGTTGTCATTTACAAATTACTACCCATTGCAAGTTCATGTTATAAGCATCTATGCTTATAGTTTTTCTTGGCTAAACTAAAACAGTATAGTGTTACACAGCTATCTGGAATGAAATTCACTTTTTGCTGTTCATTTGCTAGGTGTATCGAAAGAAATTAACTGGTAAGTGCAGGTTCTGAACTGTCATGGTGAACAAAATAAGATCTCGTATGCTTATATTTCAACAAAGATGAGGTATAAAGTATCAAAGTGATAAATTCTGTTAGAGAAAGGGGATGAAACATGAGTAACAATGTCTCTGCATTCACCAAAAATAAAACAAAGCTAATATTTACAATTGTTGTCCAATCCAGAGAACAATTTTAGTTCCCCAATTTGTGCTTAAGCGCAACAAACAAGGTAAATGCTTTTCGATGTTGAAAAACTGCTGGATTTTCAAGCTTTTTGCTGAAAGACGTGAAGAGCTCATCCATAAAGTGACACCCAAAATGGTTCTCTACAGTGACGGACGCAGAAGAAATTCTCAAGGGGGCACAATTTATATAGTAATTTACCCTCTGTTTGGCTAATTTTCAGTTAGAGGAGTTTGTTTTTGCGCTAGTGTTGTGATACGGTGTCGTTTTCTGCAGGGTTGATGCCGGATGGAAAAAAAGTGGTGGTGAAGAAGCTTTCGTTGACGTTGAGGCAGGGAGTTAGAGAGTTCACGAATAAGGTGAAGTTGTTCCTGAAGATTTAGCACAAAAAGTTGGTTATTTCCGTGTTGAGTAAACACGTGTTCAAGCAGCCTGGTTTACTAGGATTGAAGAGCTATGTTGATATCGTCTCTTTAGGAAGTTTTCAAAAGCAGTAGCTATAGAAAAATGGCAAAGCCAAGTGAGCAAGGAATGCAATTTGGCTTTTGCCATTTGATCAATAATATTATAAAGCACCTAATTTAAAAGTTTGAATTAGCTTTGTGAATTTTGACTGCTTCTATGGCTTCCTAATTTTTCAAAAGCAGTGTTCATTAATTGATTACTCTATTATGCAGACATGGATGCTCTATCAATTCAAACAAATTCAACAATCAAAATCATCAATCTATATTCTATCATCAACTATTTCAATATACATTATCAATCATTCAATCTGCCTTCAACAATCAACATCAATCTATATTCTATCATCAAAATTCAAATCGAAATCCTAACCTAAAAATCAATTAAAGTTAAAGAAAAGGAGAACAAACAACATACCAGAAAATCCAAGGTTGCCACCGACAGCGACGATGATTCTATGCCTGACAAACGGACGACGGTGGTAAGGTGGCCGGTGGTGGCGGCGGG
>CAODLS010365213.1:0-10086 GCA_948243855.1 Flueggea neowawraea
AACAAATGTCAACTCTCAACATTTGTGCTCATGTATTGCCCACAATGATCTTATTAAAGATAATGTTTTAAGGGATTACACACTTCGTGTGCCATACGGGTCTTAAGGAACTTATTCCTTGTAGGCTTTTATTAACGGATCTTACGATCTCGTCTAAAAACTACTAGTCGCGTGATAAGCACATTGTAGCATGATCAATGCACATTCCACGTGACATAAGTTATGTTGATCATATTAAATCAATTATGGATTTTCCAATTGAGGTAAAAGTCGTGCAATACAAGATACAAGTTACGTTATCGAGTTTAACTAAAGAGGCAGTAGACATTTGAAAACTACTAGTCGCGTTGCATGAAGCGCAAGTCGCGTTACGTGGATGAGATGCTCTCGGCATGAAATGCACATATGTACAAGTCACGTTGTAGAGCCTACATGTCATGTTGACGAGAATGAGCATCAGAATTGTAGTCAATTTGAAAGTAATGGAAATCGACGTTACACTATGCTTCAAGTCACATTGTGAGTAAATGAGTCACCTTTGAAATCTTTCCTCAACGTATATTGCACGCAGATACAAGTCACGTTGTATAAGGTGATGTCAGCTTCTGACAAGTCAGCACATCGGGATTCAAAGGATAGATCTTTGGATATCGACAACGCACGTTGTATAATCAAGTGCCACATGAAACACATATTAAGGCATGATTAATGCACGTTGCAAATGTACACAAGTCGTGTTGTAGGAAGAAATTTTCCAGGTGAGCATTCTGGATGGAGACTTAAATCACGTTGCATACACATAAGATACATTACATTGTGCAACATTTGAGGCCGAAACATCAGAGTTGGATGCAAAACACGTTGAAAGAAAGCAAGTCATGGTGTACATCAAAGGGACATCTACAACGCACGTTGCATGGGTTACAATACACATTGTATCGACTGATGTCATCAAAATTAGAATATCTTTCTCATCTCTTAACGGATCTTTCAAGTCTTACAATGGCTACATTTTAGAACCTACATATACATAGAGGTATGCACTTCAGAGACAAAGAAGATAACACATTGAGAATGTGCCCAAGCTTTGCAAATTTTATTCTTGAATTTCTCTCTCTAAATGTTTTCTAGTTCTTACACCACAACTAGATTTTGTATTGCTATTTGCTTCGAGAGTTGGTGTGAGAAGATCATTCTCGTTTTGTTAATCATTGTGTAAACAAGCTTTGGTTGTAAAGCTTGTGAGTGGAATAGGTTTGCTTGTTTGGTACCTTAAAAAAACAAGTGGGTTTTGGTTTACTTGTTGAAGCCAGTGAAAAATAAGGGATTATAAAGGTTACCTTGTTAGCTTGAAAAACAAGAAGTTGTAACGGTTTGCCTCCACCCGCAAGTGAGGAAGATTTAGTGGATTGAAATTATCTAGTTCAGGCTAGAGGAGTGGATGTAGGTCAAGAAAGATTGAACCACTATAAATCACGGAATTGATCTCTCTCTCCTTTACTTACTTTTCATTTCAGTTTCTGTGGTTGTGTTGGATTTAGCTATTAAACTGTGTTTTTCAAAATATTGCCAAAAGCTTTTAAAAGTTTTTGGATTATAAATATTGCTCTAATGCATATAAATTGCTAAATTACTCTTGATATGTAAAATTTGGATTATGCTAACAGTGGGACAAGGATTAAACACCTTGATCAAAAAAATTTCAAATCTTTGTCTAAATGTTCAAATTAGGTGTATTGATTGAGGGGGAGTGTAAAATCTTTCCATGTTTTGTCATCATTGAAAAGGGAGAGACTGTTGAACTAGTTTTGGTCAACATGTAAATTTCTTCTAAGTTTTGATGATTTAACAAAACACTTGAAATAGTTAAGCTATGCATGTTGTTTACCCTCTAAGCGTGTTGATGAATGATCTATGCACTTTGTGCTATGATCAAAGCACGCATTGACACTATACACGTGGAACTAGACTCAATGCATGTAAATCATATGTAGTGTGCGTAATTTGTGCTAAAATGCACATAGACGAGTTGTATTCAGAAGACAAAAAAGTTCCAGGATTTCTCTTTGCATATTGAAGGCAATCAATGTAGATGAGCTGAAGATCTCTCTGGTTTGGAAGTAACATTACTCTACACACGTAGAAGGATACTCAATGCTCATAAACGTGATGTATGAGAAAGACATAATGTTCCAGATATTCCTTGTGCACATTTCAACAAGCTCAATACACATAGATCAGTTGAAGATACTTTTGGATTGAAGAAGGAATGGTATTACACTCACAAACGATGGTTCAATGTGCATAGATGTGTTTGTGATAAAATTGGAAAAGGGCCCACAAGACAAGTCAAAACCACGTTTTGCTCCATGTGCAATGCGCGTTGAAGAGTAAAGGTGACATCTTTGAAGAAGTTCATCTATGCACGTTATATTAGTGCTAAGTGAGTAGACAGGGCCAAGTCCAACTGCCAAATTCAAAACGCTCATTGGGAATTTATATTTGAATATTCCCTGACACAATCACGTGAAGAATCAAAGGTGTGATCTTGTACAAACGTCAACACAGGTTGAAGACTTGTGCAAAGTGTACATAAGTCTTGATCTACGCATGTGGAAGACTTGCTAAGTGCATAAAGGCTAATTTTGTTCCAGTCAGAAGCTACTGGACTCAAAGCAATGCATGTTAAAGAGGAAAAAAGTGCACAAGACACTGATGAATAGTTTTACTACACACGTAGTACCTGTGACACGCACGTTGTATCGGCTGACTTCATTAAAAATTAGAATTTTACTCTGAGTCACAACGGCTATATTCTTGAGATTGCTTACAAATAGACCTTCCAAGAAGAAAGAAAGGTACGGACATTATTGAGGGAGTGTCGAAGCTTTGCTTTTTTGATCCTTGAATTTTCTCTCTCTTATTGTTCTACATTTTCTTATACTAATTGAACTTTGATTTGCTCTTTGCTTTTTGGGTTGGTGTGAGATATTATTTCAAAATCTGGGAATCCATTTGTAATCAAACTTTGGTTTAAGTTTGAAGGATAGTATAGGTTTGTCTTGTTTGTTTGCTTGAAAAACAATAGAGGTATTAGTCTTCTTGTTTTGGCCAGTTAAAAACAAAGTGTAAATGTTGCTTGTGAACTTGGAAAATAAGAGGTGTAACGGTTTGTCTCCATCCACAAGTGAGGAGTTCTTAGTGGATTCAAAACTGTCTAGTGAGCTAAAGGAGTGGACGTAGGTCAATGAGAACTGAACCACTATAAATCCGGGCTTTGTCTTCTCAATCCTTCATCTCTTTAATTTCATTTTATTTATGTGGTTGTGTTTTGGATTAAACTACTGTTTTGTTTTGTAAAGTGTTAAAATTTTCAAAATTTTTAGATTTCTTGTAAAATCCAATTCACCCATATCTTGGATTGCCATATTGGGCTTAAAATCCCCACAGGCCCCTATAAAAATCAAATAGTTGAAGAATATAAGCCATGTTCCGCATTATAGCCCTAGAAAAAAGAATTACGTCATCCGCATAAAAAAGGTGAGTAATAAAATTAGTACCTTTAGTATAGCTCACTGATGTATGCTAAATTTACATATTAATTCAAGCATAAATAGATAGCAATTTTTCCTAAGTTTACGTAATTGTCCACGAATGTATTCTCTTTTCGTGTTTTGTATAGGGTGAACGTGAATGCATCAATTATGGTTGAAAATTGATGAAAAAGGCATGGAAAAGAAGTTCTAAAAATTGGCCTAAGCAATGGAAAGAAATGAAGGAAAAATTGACTCAGAAGGAGCAACGTTCTTCATTACACCGTACGGTCACAATTATGTATGTTGGAGAATTCGGTCTTGCTTTTGTGGAGTTGAGAGAGTTGAGAAGAGAAAAAAATAATGAACGCAAGATTTAGAGTGATTCGACCAATTTTGCCTACGTCCACTACCTAAGTTCTTCACTTAGGATTTCCCAAATTCACTATCTCACGTTGATGATTGATTCCGGCTCAATCCAACAAGGCCAACTTCAAAGAGGTTGATTCCAGGCTCAACACCTCTAAAGCCACCTTCACTTTCTAGCTAAGTGAGAACTCTTACAATACTTGATTCTGGTTCAAGAATAAACTAAGCCTAAGATCTACCTTGATCCCAACTTACAAACCCTCTATTTGTTACAATAATTCGCTCACCAAACTGATCTAAAACAGTTGATACAAGTTAAAAGAATAGCAATGAAGAACTAGAACACTTGTATCACAATGAGAGACTTTAATCTTGAAAAATCAAGATAGATTGTTTATAGAGGTGTTATCTCTACTTCTTTGCCATGTTTGGAGGTGTATTTAAAGCCTTTTCAAGTCACATAACCGTTGGGGTTGATATTATAACCGTTGAAGAGCATTTGGAGCTTGATTGACGCTTGATTTCTTGCCATATATGACTTACTAGAGTAAGAATATTTTCTACTCGAGTGAGCGTGATTTTTGACCTAATTCACATATGATTCTTAGATTACTCGAGTAACTTTGTTCCTTACTCGAGTAAGTCCTCCTCCAGTGATGTTTCTGGGTTTTCTACTGGCTTGTGTGATTTCTAAGTTGTTCGAGTGAAATCTTCACTTTCTCATGCCTTTGGAACTTATTTTACTCGAGTGAGTATCAATCTTACTCGAGTAACACTTCTTTTACCCCAATAGTTGAATCATTGAGTCATCTCATTGAACATTGTGCTTTGTTGTCTTAATTACCAATTTTTTTTTATCATCAAAATACAAGAGGATCTAAATGTGAACCACCCTTGGTTCAACAAGTTTGTTACATTTCCTTTGAAGATCAATTGGCAGACCTCCTCACCAAGCCTCTGTCAAAGCGAAAATTCTTACAACATTGATGCAAGTTGATAGTTTGGTCACCTCCTATCAACTTGAAGGGGAGTGATAAGGATAAGGATCAACAATTCACACATGTTATATCATAGTATCAGATAACCACGTTTGTTGCACAACTACCCATAGCATATCTGATTATTGTACCAATCCACATTATCATATAACATGTATTTATTGACCACAAATGAATGTAACACATAGGTTACCATTACACTGTGCCCTCCCCTTTTATTTCAATCTTCATTGAGTTTGTCTCTAAATTTTAGTTGCTTCCTAACAATTGTGGAGCTAAAAACTACAGAGGTTGCGGGCGACTTTAAACTACATTTTTTTAATAATTGATGTACTAGAGTATACTAAAAAAAGACGTTAAATCTACTTAAATATTTTGATACATATACCAAACAACAAAAACATTAAAAAAAATCAATAGATTGTATATAAATTTAACAAAAAATATGTGTTTTTCTCAAAAGTATTAAGGTTTTTAACATATTTAAAACTACTAGTTCAATAATTAACACTTTATATATTCTCGCTTTTGACTCCCCTAACTTTATATACTTCATCTCTCTCTCTCTCTTTCTCTCTCTCTCCCGCCTCTCTCCCCCATTACTCCACCTTCACTCCTCTCTCCTCAATTAATCACGTTGATTAACTTACTTTTGGTTAGATGTTTTATTGGTTGAGCCTAGTGTTTTGACTTAAGTCCCAATTTTTTTTGTCTTTTTTAGCTTTCCCTAACTCTACTAGCAGTAACGGGAGCTAAATAGAAGTTAAAGTAACAAAAATAGACATACTCGTATGTATTAAAAGAGAGTTCGACCAGTACCGATTACAAATTTAATGAAAATAGCAAAAAAAGTGATTTTCAATAGACACAACGCCATGACTACTTCTTGTTAGAAGGCGGCAACGGTGGCACTTGTGTCCTTCGAGTTTTCATATTATGAAAACGTTGTATAATGGCTTTAGTTTCAACATTTATAAAAATTTCTTTCTCCATATAGCATATTAAGTAGTCAGTTAAAAAGTCATCCTCCATTATGTTGCGCAAATTCATTTTGATAATGTTCACTGTAGAGAAAGCTCTTTCAATACTGGTTATCGCAACAGGTAATACCAAAGCCCACTGAATAAGCAGATAAATAAACTAAAATGTAATATCATACCCTGTATGAACCATCTTCCTAGCAAGTTCTCCAATATCTTGAAGTTCGGAGAAATCTTAATTTGTTCTCACAACATGAATATTGTAGTTTTTAAGTTGCTATTTAGCCATATGGAGCAGTTTAGAAAGATTGAAATTAGAAAATGAATTCCTTGGCTCAAGGTATAATATGCACGTGAGTAATTTTGTGCTTGACTCCGTCAAACGATTCTCCATCTCTTGAATAGTAAAATTAATAACCTAGCATTTTAGGGAAAAGTTTAATTTGTAATATGAAACATAGTTGAACTTATATTTTGAAAGGAATGAAAGAAAAAGTACTTGATGAAAGATATCCACAAAAAATGGTGGAAATAGGTAATAGATTATCCACTGCGCTTGGAACGAAGTCGATCTAGAACATTGTCTTCCATATTAAGCACATAAATTTCATTCTTAGACTCGGGTCCTCTACATTCATTAAACTTCTCACTATCTTTCTTCCAATTTGTAAAACCTCAGTTTGCTAATACATCTAATCCATGCCATGTTTTACCTCTTTAAATAGAAAACATCAAAAACAAAAGGCGGCATTTTTTTATACACTATATTCCAACCAAGCGTATTTGTTGAATCATTGCTCTTGGAAGCTCCTCATAATCTTCCCAAATCGAATAGCTAAAAATTCCTGTGCAAATGGGTTACAACTACCATTAGCTATGTACTACCTCTTCAATTGATATCTACTTCCAACGAGATAGTTATTAATAGGTTTATGCAATGGCAGATCATCAATAATATCTTTGATTCACACAATTCCACAAGAGTCCTTTTGTCACTAGGTTCACCCATATTTCTCTAAAGAAGGTGAATTAGAATGTTGGGATGAGTCGACATTTGGAGACAAAGCCAATGGTCCCTTACTTCTAATGATAAATTTTCCCATTTTCATAAAATGTTTGTAAAATAAACTTATCTCAAATCTCATCAAACAAATTTAAGTATGTAAAATAAAGTCAATAAATCAAAACAAATGGAATAATGTTACTTTCTTCATTTTCAAGTCAAATTATTTATCTTCTTTTGTGCACTTTCTTCAAGTTCGAGTCATTAGCATTGGATTTCAATAATCAATAGAACTTATTCAATTCAACAGTGTATTTAATTTTGTAACAAAAAATCGATATTCAACACCTAAAAAATACATACCTAAAAAACCTAATTCAAATATTTAATCACAATCAACATCAAAATTAATAAATATTAACATTCAAAAAACAAAAACATTTTATGGCGGCGGTGGTTGATGGACTCCCATCTCTCTTTCTTCCTTTATCTCCTCTCCCTCTTCTTTATTTGACTTGATCGTGTTGCTGTTAACCTTAGTTGTAGCCTGCAAGGGGCTCCATACTTCACCTACCCGATGAAGTTCAACAAAATGGCTAAAGGGGTTTGAGCTAGACATGGTCATTTTTGAATCAGCCCATCATTTCGAACCGAAACCAGAATCGAAACTGGTGGAACCGCCAAAATCAGGTACAATAGTTTCTCAAACAGTTGAACTGCCGATTTTACTTTATTTTTCAGTTGTAAAAATTAATTACTTGTATTATTTACTTGTTTTAATTATTTTTTAATAAAACTATTACTTATATTTCTTCAATCTTTATTTCTATTTTTTATTTAAAATTAATTAGAGAATATCTATATTTACAATTACATTTAACAATTAAAAAAAAAAGGAACCGAACAGAATCAGAACCAAAATTGATAACAACGTTATTTTATTAAAAAATTCGGTTTGAAAGGTCTTAACGAACGAACCGGAAACATCAACCGAACCAAAACCCACAAAACTGACCCTGGGCGGTCCAGTTCTGGTTTAATAATTCCATTGAACCAAAACTGTTGGTTCATGAACCAGAACCGGTGGTTCCGAACCGTGACCACCTCTAGTTTAAGCCCCCGTCGTTCCGTCATTGTTTGTTAATTCCATATACATCTACCCTTTCTTTCCATCTCTCCTTGTCACTTGGATATGATCTCAATCGTCCTTTTGCTACCCGTGGTTGCCTCCTGTCATGTTACGACTGGCTTGAGTGTTGTTGCCTTCATCATAGACGAAGAGGCATAGGATAAGGACGGAGATGAGAGGGATGATATGAAAGCAAAAGGAGTTGCGGGCAAATGGGTTCATAGTCGATGAGGAGTAATACCAGTGGCAGGGTGTTGAGGATTAAAAGTTCAATCTTTTATTTCTATCTTAATATTGCTTATTTTGTGTTTTTTCTTGTATTTATTTCAAGGACAAATGCTCAAACATCCCTCACTTTTACAATAATCTACTATTATATTTAGATATATTGTGAAATCATTTAAGTCATCCTTGGTACTCAACTTTGTCAGTCAACACCAACGAACAATATTAGGTTGTATGGCATGGCATGTAAAGGGCACATTGTCTTTAACATAATTGTCCTTTTTATTGTCTTTAGTATCTCTTCTTTTACATCTATTTGAAATCTCTTTTTTCTTACCTCTTAATTTGTCTATCGCTGACTACTCTCCAGAATGTAGCTTTGCTGACAACAAAAAATTATCCAAAAAATGATCATAATCCAAATCTAGAAATGGCATCTTCCTGGTCAATTCAATTGTTCTCCTTTACAATTTAGCCTCAACAAAATCTGACAAAAGCACATTTACACACATTGTGTTATTAACAGGAATTTTATTAAACAACATAGCTGCATCATCAATAAGAGACAACTGCACATACAAATTAATCAAAGCACTGTCCAGAAACACACTACAAATCCAACCCAATTTCACGACATAGGATTTTGGGGTTTAAGAAAACCAAGCAATTAGTTAGGTTTTTGAAGTTATTGTTATTTAGAGAAGCAATGTAGACAAAAGTAAGGTTAATGTGGGTTTTAGAAGAGACAAAAAGTAAATTTGACCTCAGAAGGTGAGAGTAGAGGCACCTGATTACTGTAAGGTTCTTGGTTTGATAACGATGGTATAAGAATCTTGTTGCAGAAACAAAGCCTTAAGTGATGTTGGCCATCAAAACAGTCTAAGGGACCAGATTTGTTCTGTAGAGAAATCTATTACATAATCAAACCCGGATTTGTTCATTTTTATCGACTCCATCGACTTTAGCTATGTTTTTTTTCTTGCTTCGGTCATGAAGAGGAAACTAGAGGGGCTTTGAAATTGAGGACGATGGAGAGAGAGACTTTCGGGAGAGGATGGACAAAGATCTAGGTTATTCGTCGATAGGTGAGAAGAAAAGGAAGGGGAAAAAATTTGAGAAAGAAACATAGACACTTTGGAGAGATAGAGAGAGAAAATTTGTTTGTGAAGAGAAAGAGGTGTTGGTGGAAGAAGAAGAAGAAGAAGAAGAAGAAGAAGAAGAAGAAGAAGAAGAAGAAGAAGAAGAAGAAGAAGAAAAAGAAGAGAAGAAGAGATTATAGTTCTTCTTCAAGTGATGATGGAGATCCATTGGTCAATGTATGCCTTTCGGCATACTAGGTACTCCTTAAAATCTCATTCTTTTATATTTCATGCAATTCTTATTTCCTGTTTGATTATTGCCATTTGCATGAATTTTTGATTGTGGTGATATATGTGCATTGCTTTGAAACAAATAGAGGGAGAGATTTTTTTTATATGCACAAATTGTTTTTAAAAGGGGTAGTAAACATTTTGATTAATTCCTCAAAGTTTTGTCATCATTAAATTTTTTGATTAATGACAAAAGGAGGAGAGTGTTATATGTTTGATTGAAAGGGGTAGAAAATTTTTCACACTCACTCTTGCATGTTACTAATCAAATGATAAGAATGGAATCCTTGATCAATAGTGTTTCTTTTGATGTAGCCATTAATTCCTCAAAGTTTTGTCATCATAAAAAAAAGGGAGATTATTGGATCATGGGTGATCAACATTAAGTTCCTTTTATGTTTTGACGATGTACAAAAGGTTTTGATGATGAGTAAAACGTTTGACTTGAACTTAAACACGTTGGAAGGCTTAGAGTTGTG
>CAODLS010365268.1:0-10110 GCA_948243855.1 Flueggea neowawraea
GTATTTAACTCTGAAAATAAATTTGAAATTTATCTTTGAAATATTTTGAGTACTTTTCTCTGAAATATTTTAGAAAGTGAACATAAATTTCGAAAAGTATTTGATAGAAAACATTTTGACTATTTTGGATTTGAGAAATTAAACATGTTATTTAATTTCTTCATCAAATCAATTTCGGTAATTGTCTGTTGTATGCTCTGTATGCAAAAGGTTTGCAAAGTGGATTTTTGAAACAATCTATTTATATATACGGGTGTATAAATATACGATATTATTTGGATATATACATGCATGTGGTAGTTTTCGAAAATGTTTTCAAAACCCTTTTGAGGAGTCTGTGCCGCTCTTTTGTGTTATCCGCTCACTAGGGAATCTTACCCTTTTATTTTCTCGTCTTTGTTTTACCTCACTTTTCAGGTAGTTGATAGTGGGCGTTTGGTTCTTCCGCGCTCAGTAAATGTCCTATTGTTCGGGCCAAATTGTGTTATGTTAGTTGCTCCACACTGGGTAGTGGGTTATATATTTGCGTTTGTTAAACAGATGTTTAGCGGTTTTACTTAAACTATTTATTTAGTATTTTGTTATTACAATTATATTGTAATTATATATTCGAAAATATTATTTTTGAAAAATGTATCCCTGCTAAAATATTTAATACGGTAAATAAGCCGATTAGTAATATGAATTTGGGCGGTTTCTGTTCTCCGAGACTTGTGCAAGATGGGTCGGACTTCCATAGATAGTTCGCCTCGTACGCCGATCGCAGTTCAAAAAATGGGTCGTGACAGTTAATAAGTATAATTAGTTACTCACATATTATTTATATTGTATAAACAAGCTAATGAAATCATTATTTCTAGTGACTGAAGATATATCCGCATAGATATTATGAGTTTTCTGAACACACTTTCTTGTCATGTTTTACCAGTCTCCAGAACAAATTCCCTACGAATGTATACTTCTAATAAATGTGGCTTAGGGGGGGTAAAACTTTTGATTTTTTATAATGCCGTTAAGCCACTATTATGAGTAGTATACATAAGTAGATAACTATAATAATTTGTTTTTTCAATATTTATTTTGTTAGAAATCTTAAAGCGATAATGTTTTTAATTGATATTTTTTTTGTTTTTATTTTATACGGTTTAGTATGAATTTAAATGAAATTTTTTTATCATTTAATATTTTGAATATTTATTTGATTTTGAATATTTATTTTTGATCATTTAACCTTTTTTCGTTTCACTAGATTATTTTCCCCTTTCATCTGTTACTAAGCTAAACTTAGTTAAACTAATAAGTTAAAGCCCATTCTTTTAATTTATGTGGTTCTTGTAAATTATCACGAGCAATAAAAGTCTACATTAAATAAATGTAATTTCTTTGATTTTCTATATTTTCTTGGACTATTATGAATAATTATTTATATTTATTTTAAAAATAAACTCAATTATTGAAAATTCTTAATCAAATTATTATAAATTAAAACATCTATCAGATGTATCAAACATACATATGAGGAACTAGAATATTCAACTGTTTTAAATAAAACTAATTATTTCATTAAATTTTTTTATTCCTTCTTTTATCATTATTACAAAAATTATAGCAATTTTCAAAACTTTTTTGGATAACTATAACCTTGTTTCTCTTTCATGATTACATTTTTTTATTTTGACATTATTATTAATTAATTATTTAAGTATATACATTTAATTTTGAATTAATAAAAAAATATATCTGATTTCAAATAATTTGAATGTATGGTCTGATTAGACATGGTCTTACCCAACAAATTGGATTTTTTGGCCGACTACATCACATGAGGCAAGAGATTTTAGATATGAATCTTTATTTTGTTTTATCCAATTATTAAATATTCAAACTCAATTTTCAACCGTCTCTCTAATTAGATATCCAATTATCTTGATGTTACTTTTAATTTTAATTTTAACTGAATTTGTTTCAATTCTAAGCTGTTATCTATTCTATTCTTTATGAAATATTTCCTATAGCTTTCCAACTATGGTTTTACAAGTGCTGCCCTTTTAATTGGAAAACTCGTAAATCAAAATGGTGATTATGTCCCTCGGATGCTGAATTGGAAGTGCACATCTGGTGTGAAGTTCAAAACTTTGAAGTTTAATTTGTTCTGTTATTCAGCTGAAATTGTAAGTTCCATATCATCAGTAATGTCCCTGTTAATGTACAGTTTGATTTTACTTCAAAACAACCAGATATAAACTTCTCATTATTGCATCTTTTACATTTAAAAACTAGAAGTGGCATTTTTGATTTGGCAATTTTATTTTCCTTAAAAAAAGATAATATCTCGTAAATTTTATTAATAGCTCTAACTTATAATGAATGAATGTCGTACTTATAAACAAGACAGTAAGAGAGAACATCCAGAAAAACAAAAACAGAGCAAAATAACAAATCACGAAACAACCTATACATCTAAGCCTGCTGCACATCTGTCTTGTCATTAGCCAGGATATGCCTGAATCCTGCTAGGGGTTGTAGTAAGATGTGGAGACCCCGAGGATTAAGATGTTCTTGCTTTGGAATTTTAATTGGCTATGACAGTGTTATCTCCCCTAAAATTAAAAGAATACAAAATTAGCTATAAATATTTAGGTTTCCAATCAGTTTTAATTGGTTTTCATCAGATTACCAATATGACTTTTCTCTACAACAACAAATATTTCAAGTTTTCAAGCAGTTTTCAATGGTTTTCGGACTTCTTTGGGAGAGGTAACATTTAGCATATTTTAGCGTGTAGCATTTTTTTCTCTTAAAATTCGCCCACTCTCTTTACTTTTTCATTGATCAAAAACTTTCAATATGTTATATGTTATCTGCTAAATCATACGCTTCTTAAACAAGCCCTTCATTTTGTTTGAACAAGAAATATTTTAAGGTGGGAGCTTTCTATATAGTTTTCAATCAATTTTCTTTTTACAACTAAAGAAAGCAAAATAAAAACCTGAATGAAAATGTAATCTCTCCAAACTTATTTTCACTTGGTTTTCATTTTCCTTGAAAGAAAAAAGTTTTTAATTTTGTATATAAAAAATAAAACCGTTTTAAAAACCAAAAAAGTTGAAAACCTAGATGAAAATATAATCTCTTTCTCTCTCTAAACAAGTTTTCATTTTATTTGCGATGAAAAAGTTCTTAATTTTGCACTCAATATATGCTTTCATTTGGCTTGCAATGAAATAGTTCTTAATTTTGCAATAGAAAGAGGAGGAAAGATTTCAAATAGTTTTTATTTGGTTTGCAATGAAAAATTTCTTAATTTTGCACTCAGTATATGCTTTCATTTGGTTTGCAATGAAATATATTTCTTAATATATAGTTCTTAATTTTGCAATAGGAAGAGGAAGAAAGATTTCAATTAGTTTTCATTTGGTTTTCAATGGAAAAGTTATTAATTTTGCTCCAAACATGTTTTCATTCGGTTTTCATTTGGGTTGCAATGAAAAAAAAAACTTAATTTTGTAGTGAATAAAGGAAGAAAAAGTGGAAAGAAAAAAATTAATAAGATGAAGAGAAAACAAAAAGGTGATAGTCTAATAAATTTATTATTACATGAAGAAAATTTGTATGACAAAACAATAAAAGACTAAAAGAGATGTAAAAATGAAAACAAAATCATAAATATACAAAATCAAATGTATGCGCTGCCAAAAAAAAATTGCACATGTAAACATTTTTGAAAAGTAGTGTGCATCATAGGGCCTGTTTTAAAAAATAGAATAAAAAAAGTAGAGAATTTATTCATAACTTCCCCTTATTTTCTATGAAAATAAGGGTTTCTATAAACTAAAATTGTGATTTTAAAAAACAAAAACAACACAAAAAATAAAAAATATATATATATTTTCTAAACTAAACAAACCCATAATTTCCTCAAAGAAAAATACTCAAGTAAAGAATGTGCACACATCAGTTTAGACAGATTTAGCCTTTTAATTTTTCTTTAATTGTATATACAGTTGGAAGACTAACCGCAAAACATATCAGACCGATTTATGGGGTCAAAAGCAATTATTTCTTATAGTTTTTTGAATTTTTAAAAAATTATTTTAATTCTATTTAATAATCTTTATTTGTGTTCTAAAAATTTAAAAATATAATTTCGTTTAATTTATAAATTAAATACTTTATAATTAGGAATCCAAAATTTATCCAAAATGCGTTATAATTATAATATATAATGAAAAAAATAACATTTGTTTGATAAATCGTATAAATTTTTGTTGGAAAAAGGGTCCGCTCATGATAGGTGAACCGAACTCAGTTAGTTGAGGTGTGAACCGAGGCCGTAGACTGAGACTAATTGGAAATCCCAATTGAGGAGAAGTAAACTCGGTTAGTCAATGTGTGAGCCGGAACGATTAACCGAGGTCAATTGGCAAGCCTAATTGAGTTGATAATGAAAATGGGCATATAAGGTCCACGAGCCCGTTTGAGGGCTTATATAAGGAGCATTGTTCCTTCCTTTCCTTCAATCAGTCCACCACCTCCAAAAGGTGAGAGAGAGAGCTCTCAATGGGAGGGAGCGAGGCATCGACCTCCTGATCCCGTATCCTGCAAGATCACGTGTGGCATCTAGACTGCAAAATAGTCGGGCATTTCTGTTGACATTTCAACCATGGTTTGCTCACAAGACCAACATAGAACTTATCCTGCTTCTCTGCTAGCTTCCGCAGGAATCGATGTTAGTAAGTTGAACATATTTATTATATTGTTTATTAGTTAACCAATATGCGATTCCTTCATTGGTATCAGAGACAACACGAATTTTTTGAATATGTTTCGAAAATATTGTTGGTCTCTATCTAGAATGTCTACTGTGATTTTTTAGTATTCGACTTTCTATCTCGAACATCGTTTTTTGGCTAGAGTCTATCCGAAGTCAAATTCTGAAAGTTGAAATTTCAAAATTCCGATAAAAGATTTGAGATCAGCGACATTGAAAACATTACCTGCCAAAATTTCGTTGCGAAATTCCATCGGAAAGGTCGTCAAAATGACGAAAACCTGATCGAAAAATTATGAGTGAGGATACACATATGAATTTGTTCATCAGATAAGAACGGCGACGTGGAGCGTTCTGATTCATCCACACGTGCAACTCAGATCGCGACACTTGGCGAAGAGAGAAAAACTGTCAAAGTTGACCTAAACGTGGACCATTAGAAATACGACACGTGTTAGAGACGAGGCCATGTGAATCGAGTGTAGGTAGCCAATCAATGTTCGACACGTGGAAAATAGTGCCACGCGCTACCAAGTAAGAGCCATGTGGCATGGTGACTGGTTCGACACGTCATCATATGTAACCAATGATATGTTGACACATGGCATTTTTTTTTCCACGTGGTGTACACTTCATTGTGCCGTGTGGTTTACATGTCGGTCAGCTTGGACGAATGATAGATTGACGCATGACTTTGTGCAGTCACGATGCATGGTCTTCTGCAACGACGACACGTGGACGTATATGGCGTCAAAACGTGACAGCATGTTTCCTCCACACGTGGCACAATTTGGATGTAACACATGGCATCAACTGGATGCAACAAGTGGCCGGAGTAGTGCACTGCACGTGACGATACGTGGGTGGCGTGTGACAACCTTGGTGGCGCATGGTGGCGCGTGTACTATTTCCCTTACTCGTGACAGGTGTCCCAACGGCCAAATTTTATAAAATTTTTGGCAAAATAATTATTTAGGTTTTTCTGGAGTTTTTGGTATATTTTTTCACAATTTTTTAAGTTCTTGAAATATTTTTCCCAATTTATTGGTGTATAAATAGTACTCAAAATTGTGAGAAATTGCATTTTTCTGCCAAGAATTATTTTAGAAATTAGTTTTCAAAATAATTAGTTTTAAAACGTGCAAATATGGTTCTCATTTTGGATAATTGAAATTAGATTTCAATTATTTGGGAAATACGTTAATACGTATATATTTATTTTATTTGTAATTTAATACAAATATATAAATAAGGTAAAACCATGTTGCATTGAATATAGTGCAAATTAAGGAAGAATTTGCACGACTCCCAAAAGAGAGTATTTTGGGACAGTGGTGGTCGTAAAAGGAGATTTGATTGTGCATTAAGTGTACAACGGTGATGAATGTTTACTTATTTCATAAAAGATTATGATACTCGTCATCGGTATTGGTTAACTATTAGTATATACTAGAATTTCATGAAAATATTATTCCCTAAGTGTTGAGGAAATACACTTAGAGATTCTAGTGAGTTAAGAACGTTTTGAAATTGCTATGTCTAAGATCACCATGATTGTAAAAAAAAAAGATCATGAGAAGTGGGATATTCACTTTATGATCGTATGATTAATAGAATTCTCGATAAGTTGGCACGACTAATTGTGAATTCTATTCTTACACGTTGGATAATGGTTCATTATGTATCCAATCGCAAGATATAGGCTTAGTGCCATATTAATATGTTTAATACTATATCAATGTAATATTATTTTTTGAGGATATTTTATGAGCATTATTTATGTATTAATGTCGACCAATATTGATGTACATATATTAATATTGAGACTAATTGTTTGGATTACATGTTGGTTTAATAAATGATGTTAATTTTATTTATTCTTTTTAGCTTATTATTGTGTTAATTTGCCTTAATTTTATGCAATATTTTATATGCTGAATATATTGTCTGATTATTGAGTTTGCCTTAATAATTAAGATGACCAACATGGATTCTCCTAAGTCATTTTGACTTTAAAAGTGAATCTAAACAATCATTTTTTACTGTCTATAAAATTAAATATGACATAGTTAATTATTAAGACCGATATGGTAAATGTACACCTAGTGTACGTTTTGATTCAAAGCTTAACAAGAGGTTATGCTAGTTTAATTTTTTGTTGGATGGTAAATATATGTGTATTGCTATGAATTGCTTGTGTGCAACTATGTCTTATTGTTTGACATGTTATTTGTGTGATTCACTGCTTGTATAGTCGATTGATGCCTAGCCATACGAGAACTTATGTTGAGCTCAGGCCGCATTGATTGTAAATCCTAGATAAAGAAAATCTAGCATGTACTCTAAAAACTAAGCTCGTTCCCCTTTGAACTTGGTTATGTCTAAATTCAAGGATAAGTAGAATATCACTCAACACATTTTGGACTGAAATGTCTATAAAATATGGAAGTTAGAAAATTCCACTATATCCATCATCGTCTTTTATTGGTACAAAAGACGATGCATTCACTTGGCTAATTTACAAGTATCAAGATGCAATATATTTGTAATTTGCATTTTAAGAGCAGTTAGTTGGCGTGACACTAACTAAGCTCGTGGTATTTGACCATTTACGCTGATACTTGTTATAAATGTTCTAATAATGCGAGTAGAGGCATAAGACCTATATGATTAGAGAGCTTAGTGATTTTGATCATTGTTTGATAAAGGACAAGGTCCAAAGATGTTATCCACTTATTGCCTAGATGTTAGGAGCAAATCAAGTTGCATCTAATCCATGTTTATCTGAAGTATGAGATTGTGTGGAATTCGATAATCTCTTATTCTATTGGAGAAATTTCAATACAAAGACAAGGAAAAAGGTTTAAGAACCTTAAGTCCTTAAAAAGTGGAGACTAGACAAAATAATGAGGAAATCCATGAACATAACAATGCCGACATTTTGTGAGTGAAATGTTAAAAACTAAAAGCGCACAATATGTGAGATGATGCACCTTTGAGGGTATGTTACTCAAACTCACGCAAGTGAGATGAGTTACTTTGTTCAATGTTCATATTTGAATTTTGTTATTGATTGACGATTAATTCAACCTTAAGGATCCTCACAATGAAGTTATGACGTGACTTCATTAGACACCAACTAGTTCCAAGATGGAACAAGTTGTGTATGCAAGGAACAACTTAAAAGTGGGCTTTTAAGGTGTTGTTATGTGCAAGTTAGTCTTGTACAAAAGTCGAACTTTTTCTTGCAAAAGATTATGTCATGATCATATTGAAGTTTGCCTTCAATTTATGTTCTAATAATTATGGTATTTGTTAGATCTTGGTTAACTAGAATGTTATTTTGGCATTAAAAAAAGTTTCTTAGTTAAGGTACAAAACCTAACTATTGAATGACCTAGTTTCCATTTATTGCTAATTCACGTGATGATAAAGGTTTATGTGTAGTTAATGCATGCAACTCAACCACTTTGGCAAAATTGACTATGTTGATTAGGTCAAGTGGGAGTATTAGGCAATTGTGTAAGTTCACGTTGTCTAATTGCGAGCATTGCCAAGAGGGAATACTAGAAAAGAAACCATTTCAAAAGGCACTTCAAGCTAAATTCTCATTGTTATTAATCCATTTTTTGATGTTTGACGTTAAAACAATAAGAGGGCAATGCTAGCCTACTACTTCATCACATTCGTATATATGATTATGGAATATGCAGTCATATCTATTTGATTCTTCATAAGTAATAATGGTCAAGTTAGTTTGTGCTTCTTGATTGTTCTTACTTCATGAAAATCAAGATGGGAAACAGATAAAGCTTTGTAGATCGACTAAGGTCGAGACATCTATAAGATGATTCCAAAGTTTTATGTGATGAAAGAGAAATGAACATTAATTATTTATTTCTAAACCTCTCACTTCGTTACTTATATATCTCATGGGTTGTGGATTGGTCGAGTGTATGACATAAACTACTTGGAACCAAGAGATATATCACCAATATCACAATATCTTAGTTGAAAAGACTAAGAGGCGTAAGGTTTTAGACATCTTACTGTATCAACATGATACAATCGTCGTTGGATAATGAGAAATTGGCATAGTAACGAGTTATAATAAGTCACATTTCTTAACTGAGATAATGAAAGTGAAATCTTTTATCATTCTAAGATTCATGAACTAATACCCTCAGGATCACTCCATCAGAGTGGGAGAATTCTTGAGGAGAGTGAGGAAAAATAATAAGAAATAAAGTTGGGTAATGTGATGTGAATTACATCCTTGGGTTTTAAAATCTCAAGAGATTGATCCAACCGATTGTTTTCTCTTTCTCTGAAAGGGATGTGAATTACATTCTTAGGTTTTATAATCTCAAGAGATCGATCCAACCGATTGTTTTCTCTTTCTCCGAAAGGGATGCATTGACTTGAATAATGTATGCTTGTGTTTTAAAATCTCAAGAGATCAATCCAAGCAATTGTAATCTCTTTCTCTGAAAGTGATACGTTGATAAGGCTTGGAGTGATTCAACTTTTATATCATTTACCTCAAACGTGTGCGGATGTTCCTGATCCTGACTTTAGTGGTAGCAAGATTCATATTCCTAGTAGGAGTAGAAAATCTTGATCCTAGTGGGAGTTCCTATAGGGAGCTTGAACCCACTTAGGGCATCAAGATTCTTGTTTTCCAGTGGGAGTAGAGAACTTGAATCCAGTTGGAGCATTTTCTTTTTGAAAATGCATAAAACTAAAAGGGATGAAGTCTCCCAACAACATTATTTCGATAAATGAATTGATCGTTATTCTTCTTGGTAAAGTCTCACGATGAATTTTTTTTTATAAATGATTCGATCGTGATCCTTTTAGTAACTCCATAAGCCAATGATGAACCTAAGATTATATTAAATGTTCACTCAACCCAATAAAAAAATATGGATTAAAAGGGTTGAGAGCACTGACAGTCACTCAAGTTTCTGACTCGGTACAAAAAAGTCACTAAATGATTTTTTTCAGGTGAGTCACTCAACAGAGATAAATTGTGCACTCAAGTTCACTAACTCATTGGCGGTGCCATGTGGCCGGCCATCGGACCACGTTGGTGTCCACATATTGCCACGTAGGACACACGTGGCGATTTGAACGTGATTTTTGGCTAAAAAAGTGCAATGTGGCACCCAAGTTGACTTTGAAAAAAAAATTATTAAAATGGGCTGGTAAAAAGCGGCGTCGTTTGTTATCCCAAATTCATCACCCAAAATTGTTCAACTGGGGTGTGCAATTGAAGGAAAACCGTGGTAAGAAATTGAAAGTTTTTTGTGTTCGCATTTTTCTGGAAAACTGCAACT